>CAUOFW020007502.1:108324-215691 GCA_963454935.2 Ilex paraguariensis
GCAAAACAAAAAAAAAAAGGGAAACCCCCCCCCCCCCACCCCCCTCAAAAAAAACGCAGACCAAAAAAAGAAAAAAAATAATGAAACTGAACAAGAAAGTTAAGTTTCCCGGAATTGGGCAATATTGTTGAAACACCCCACAGTAAGGAGAGGATGGGAGGGCCATCTTTGTATTTTATATGTTCCTTCTCATACATATGCCAAAGACAATTTTGAAATAAAAGTAAGGCAGCAAGTTTGTAGGAGCAGGTGATTAAAATTTCAGAACTAGTGCAAGAGATCTACAGGGATAACCAGAGAATTGAGAAAGATGTGAACAGTATCATGTTCAGTGGTACTCTGTGAGACTATTAAGAAATGTACTTGGCCTCCCGGGAAATACTGGGCCTAGACTATCACGGTCTACATGCCTTGAAAGATATTTGGCTTGCTTTTTCTCTTCAGTCAGACATCCAAAATGGTCAAGAGTAGGATCAAATTGAAAATGCAGATACAGTTTTCAGAGGATTACCCAACTATCAAAAGGATCAGAGAAGCAACCCAGAGGATGCACTGATACATCTTAAACTTTGGTTTAGCTGAAATTGAAGAATATCCAGGAGCAGCGTATCTTTGGCTAACCCATCCAAACTGTGGGCGGATCAAAAACACGAATCCAAGAAGAAAACCAGAAAGAAATCCTCCAATATGAGCAAAGTTATCAACATGTGGAAGGATACCCACTGCTAGATTGAGAACGATGATGACCACAAGGGTCAATAATGCTGCTACCTGAACATACATATAAACGGTGTATTTTAAGATGACTCCGACCTATGATGTAAATATCTACAGAAGAATTCAGTAAAGCCATGTTTAAGAGTAGTTCAATAAATACCTTATTAGCATAGATAGTCCAATTAGTGATGAGTTCAGAAAGCATGCCTCCCAGTAATCCAAAAAGTGCACCAGAAGCACCAACAGAAATATTGGACTGGATGAATAGAGCAGACAACAAACTCCCACCAAGTCCTGAGATGATATATAACAAACCAATGCGAACTACACAAGAAGACAAGAACAAGTAAGGATTCTAAGCTAAAAGATTCTTAACATTAAAGCTAATGCTGGACAAACAATACTTTATTGCCTGTAGTATACTATACCCTGTTGCATTCCACCCCTTGTCTAAAAATAACAGCATTATCCCTTCCCCCTTCCCCCTTCCCCCTTTCCCGCCCCCAAGTTTGACTCAAGCCTGACCCAAAGCCAACCAAACCATCCTGTAAAATTAAACTCGACTACCACCACCACCACAAAGATAAACCCATGGCACAAAAATAAAATATTACTTCGTCTAAGCTCAAAATCAGATAAGCGAAACATAAGTTTCATTTAGGACATCAGAACACTAGTAATTTAGTAAATACATAGATCTCAAATCAGGAATCATATAAGTGCATCTTTTTCTATTAGGGGCTTTCTTTTAAGAATAAAGAAGACAAATAGAATCTAATTCATATTCATGCTAACATAAGAGTGGATCCAATACCAAGATGAGTTCTTTCTTAGGAAGTGTATCAAGTACTTGAGAAATTTTGGGATAATGCCCCACGAGTTAGTTGCATACATCATAATATCCATTACAATTGTTTGATTATGGTCATATCATGTTAAGAATATTGAGTTGTGATTTGTGCATGCAGATTTAGAACTTACCGAACCCGAATTCTTGCTCAAGCCGAATGCCAATAACTAAAAGACTCAACATATTGGCCAGAATATGGAAAACTCCGCCATGTAACCAAATGCAACTGATAAGGCGCCAGCCCTGGTGTTTGTGGACCACTTTACTCACATCTAATGCACCCATCTTCTCTAGCCTAAAGGAAAAGAAAAATGTAGACAGTTACTCAGATATTAATTCATTCTGTATCAATCTACATTGATTGCTGCATCCATAAGTGAAGATTCATTTATGGTAGCTTTTGTAATTAACTGTAATGGCACAGCATTCACAGTATATCTACGTTTGGAAATATAATAAAAGTCAAGCAGCTAAGCCTCGTTGAGAATATAAAATCATTCTTCAGTGCATCTAGCATTGAAACAGTTAGTCTACACCGAGTACATAAGGTACATCTTGTTGGTATAAACAATACAAATTATAAAAGAAATATAATCATGAAAAAGGAGGAGGAGGACAGGATGTTGCCATTTCACTTTTTCACATGTGAAAACTGGTAACTTATTTCCTCTAATGAGAGGCGACTACATATAAAGCGTCATTACAACACTGGTAAGGAAAAAAAAAGTATAATAAAAGCATTTTAATAAATACTAGTAATCAACATAAACTGACACCCCTGGCAGGAACCAAATTGTGCCTGCTCTAACCTATCCAACCACAGTGAACAGATTGTGGCCTCATACAANAAAAAAAGTATAATAAAAGCATTTTAATAAATACTAGTAATCAACATAAACTGACATCCCTGGCAGGAACCAAATTGTGCCTGCTCTAACCTATCCAACCACAGTGAACAGATTGTGGCCTCATACGAATGAAGCTCTATGTCATATTTTTAAAAAATTGAGATCAACTTTTCAGGATCACCAGTTCCATCCGCCATCCAACTTCATAGATGGCCATTTAGTCTGTTAAAAAATAATGAATCTAGAACAATCTCACCTAAAAGCCGAATTACTGATCCAGTTCTAGATAAGTACTAGGTAATGATGCCACAATGCTGCATCAGGCAGCAAGACATTGAGACTTGGAAATACCAAGTGCTGCATTTGGCAGCATGAAGTTCGAGCTTTAGAGATGGAACTGGGAAATTAGATTTTCCTTGTTCCAATTTCCAGACCACGTTTTTATGCTGCCAAACACAACAGAATTTTTAGTTGCACCCCAGGTGTAAAAGCCATACTGCTAAATGCTGTGTGTAATAAATAGTCAATGGAATTCAATAACTCACTTCATCAGGCAATCTAAAGAAAACAAAAAAAGTAATGTATTGAACTTCAAAGCTAGCAAGGATTATATGGGAGCTTGAATATTGTGAATACATAAATATAGTTCTAGGGCAAAATTTATTTCCCAATGCTTTAAGAGCTGTTTAATGGAATATAACTATTCAACCCTACTGAAATTCATCAAGTCACTATACTTATTTATGTAAAAACTGAAACTTGAGAATCTATAAAAAGATAAAATGGGCATGTTCAATTTACATAAACTCGAAAGAAAATTGGATTCATAAAGCTTACGTGGAAGAAGAAGGCCCAAGAAGAGGATTTTCTTTGAAGGGCTGAAAAGAGAACCTCCCCAAAAATCCAGCAACACATGAAACAGAATTCTTGGGGCAATCATTAACATACATAGTAATCAAGAACATAATAACGTTGGCAACGACAAACGTGGGTATCAACCAAGGAAACCATTTCTTGAAATGCTTTACTTCTCTGTAAATCATCGGAGTCGGAGTAGAAGAAGATGGTAATGGTGCCGTGTCTACCTCTACTGGGTGAATCATGTTCCCCCCTTGCCTTGGGGGAACTCTGATTTGGATTTCCGATGGTGGGTCTCCGGCCATCAAATCTTAGTTCAATCACTAAACTAGTGTGACTGTACTGATAACAGAAATATTGGTCAGAAAAAAAGCTTCAGGGCTCTTCAATTAAACAAAGAACACAAAGACATCGTTGTTGGTGACTTGGGTAAGAGCTTATTGAGGATAGTTGGTTGTGTGTTGTTGGAAAGAGAAGGTAGGTGGCCAAGAGCAATGGGTGGCTTGGAAAAGAGGGTTAACTCAACGATTAACCGCTGATGAATCATACCTAAGCATTGTTGCTTTCTCTGCCGACAAGTGAAGGTAACCTGTTCCTTACTAGTTACTCTTTTTTTTTTTTTTGTCACTTTTTGTTGCTTTTTTTCTAAGGATAAATAACACGAAGACCCCTTCAATTATATCACATTATTCCTTAATATATTTACTTTTTTATATTGCACTTTAAACTATTCATTTGAGTTTCACAATACACCAATTATCGATTCGTTTTGAATTTTTGATGCTCAATTAGAACAAAAAATGATATTCTAAAATGTTAAGAGATGTGAACTTTTTGGTTTCTATTTTTTGATTCAACGGTCTCGTGATTTGACTTTAATAGATTGTTAAAATTTGAATTCAGAATGTCTGAATTTACAACTTGTTCTTATTATTATTTGAATTATCTTTTGGGGTTGAGTTTTTGGTTTCAACTATGCAAAATTTTATTTTTGGAGAATTACATCCAGATTCCTGAGATTTGTCATTTAATCACTCAAACTTCTTGATATTTAAAATATTACACACAGACACTCTGAGATTTGTACGCGTGTAACATTCAGATCCCTTAGTATATTTTTTAGTAAATTACACTAAAACCCCTAAAGTTTATAGTATCATTTTAGTTTAAAATGTTATACTTAGACCAAAAATACTCCAGTCAAAGATAGAATATCAAATATTTTAAATTTTATAAAATTCATGTTCTAATATATCATTTATTAAAATAAAATTAAAAATAAAAATCTATTTTTTTTTAAAAAAGAATCATAATTAGTATACCATCATATTATCTACTATTCAAATAAAACTAAAAAATCAAAAAAAGAATCTAAATCATTCATAATAGAACATGAATTTTATAACTAAAATTCATGTTATATTATGTCATTTATTGAAATAAAATTAAAAATAAAATTTTAATTTTTTCTTAATAAATTATAATTAATATACAATTATATTATCTATTCGAATAAAACTAAAAAAATCAAACAATGGGTCAAACTGTAATGGAAATATCTTCTAACTTTAATTGGAGTAATTAATAGTTTAATTTAGTCGTTTAAACAACAAAATTAAATTCTAATAGCTAGTATAATTGTATACTAATTATGATTTTTTTTATAAAAAAATTAGATTTTTATTTTTGATTTTATTTCAATAAATGTCATAAGAAAAGATAAATTTTAGTTGTAAAATTTAAATATTTAATATTTTATCTTTGAATTGATTATTTTTTATCTAAGTATAACATTTAAACTTGAGAGATCTAAGTATTATATGTCTATAAACTTTAGGGAATTTAGGTATAATTTACTAACGAATATACTAATGGACATCGACGACAGAGATTTAAGTGTTACACGCATACAATCTCATGGGGTCTATGTGTAATGCGTACAAATCTTATGAGATCTGTGTGTAATATTTTAAATGTAAGAGGTTTAAGTGATTAAATGATAAATCTGAAGAGGCCTGGGTATAAATTTTCCTTTTATTTTTTTCCTGATTTACTATAAAAATCAAAAATTGGTGCAATATGAGAAAGTACAAATTTTATAGGAAGATATGAAATAGTCCAGGTGGCCTGGTCTATATATAATTTTCTTTTTTTCCCAATCATCAAAACCCGTCATCTCTCTCTCTCTCTCTCACACACACACACACATTTCTCTCTCATGTAATAAGTTATCTTATCTTATCTTTTTTTTGAACATAAAATCTTACACTCTAGGATAAATACAATTTTAAGTGTAACTTCAATTTGTTTTCATTATTATAGAAGTCAGAAATTCCAAACTTCAATTTTAAAACAAAGAAAAAGAAAAAAAAAGAAAAAAAAAAAAAAAAAGACATGGGAATCACGTGAGAAGATTGGTTTATAGATGATGATACAACAATTATTGGTTTACACAGGATCAGAGAGACAGAGATATTTTGGAGCTTGGGGTCCATGGTCCCCAGATTTTAAAAAATTAAAATTTCTACATTTGAATTTTATGTGATCTTTGTATTTTTTGGGAACTAATTTACGTGTACATTGATTAATTCTTTTTTTGGTTCGGTGAAAGATAGATCATCCACATTTATAACCTCCTCTAAAGTATTAGTATTTCGAATTAATACTTTGTGTTACCTGGTGTAATTTTATGTATTATTCAAATGAAACAAAATAAGTTCAAATTTTGTTTATTGTTAACATTTGAGAATGTTTTTTTAAATACTACCAATGTAGGACATGCGTTGCATATAAAAAAATTTAAATAATATTTTTTTAATAGAAAACTTGAATTATATGAGTAATTAAATTAAATAATAAATTAAGTACTGAATAATTAATTCGTATTTTAATTATTACTAAATTTAATTATTCATTTATTCTATAAGTCTTTGAATAACTAATATGTCATTTATTTAGGCATATCTCCATCCCTTTTAGTCCTATGTATCTAATTATATTATAGACTTATTAATTTTTATTTTGTTAAATAAATTGATTAGATCGCTTACAATATTATTATATTATTTCATACCAAAAAATATAATATAATATATATTTAATTGTGGAATTCAAATAGGTAATTACATGTATATAATGATTTAATATATATAAGATTTTACTTCTTCATATAAAGATAAAAAATTATATGTAATTGTACTTAGACCTGTCAAACTCTAATACGACACGAATTAAACGAATTTGAATGAGACCTTAATGGATTTAGACGGTAAACGGGTTGATCCGTCAAACACATTTAATAAACGGGTCGTATTCGGGTGAGATTACTCGTATAAACAAAATCAATATAATAATAAATTAATAATTATTTAAAAAAATTAGCTAATTTTTTTTTTAATAACATCCACAAAAAATATATAGGCAATCTAAAATTGTTAGATTGTTAGTTTTATAAAGTTTACATATATAAAATTTATTAAAAAAATATAATTAAAAAAATAAATTTATACACAAATACATGATAAAATATTTAAATTTATTTCACTATTAATTTGACTTGAACACAACTCTCGGGAAGGTAGCAACACAACTCTTTGGAAGGCATTTTTTTTGCCTTTGAATCGTATCTCACATCGAGTAAAGTTTTATAGGCATTTTTTTTCACTATTAATTTTTTTGGCCTTTAAGTTTGACAACAGCATCCCCTGCTTATAAAGTGTTATAGTTAGTGCTATCAGAATCAGACAAGATTGGTCGGTCAGATCAATTCAACTGTGACCCAGGACCTTAATCGATTTGGTTGGCTAGTTAAACCACACAAGGAAGAGAATCGAATAAAAACCACCAAATCAGTCAAATTTTGGAAACAATTGTGAATTAGACGATTTTTTAAAATTGGACGGTTTGAAGTCTATAAAACAAAAACTGATTGAATCTTTTTTTTTTGTATTTGGGCAATTTTGATTTTGTCCTAAATCGTAGAATACAGAGAATGGGAAGTGAGAAGAACACCAATCACTAGCGATGCAGCGATTAGTGCTCAGGCGGCACTCAGGATGCCATCGAGGTTGCTCAGGTGACCAAGGAAATAGTGATTACTGCTTTGCTCAGGTTTCAGGCGAAGGCGACAACTCAAGCAAGCTCTCCGGCGAAGAATAGTAGCGAAGGGAGGCAACTACTGCTTTGTTACTCAATCGATTGGTTCCGATGAACAACAGCAATCAATCGATATTTTTTAGTCAATCGATTAGATCAACACTTTAGATCTCTCTCAGTCAGTCGATCAGTTCAACAGTCCAGGAAGCAATCGATCATTAATTTTATGACAAATTATATGCATTATAAATATATTTTATATTTTTTAGCTAAAGTATTATGTTTTATAATTATTATATATATATATATATATATATATATTATTATATAACCGATCCGACCAATTGACCTAACGATTGAACCAGTAAACCATTAACCTGATTCTTTTGTCGATTCAATGACGAGTTCGATTTTGATAACATTGATTATAGTTTTCTATTCTCAAGCAATTCACATGAGATTGTCTAAGCTTAGAAGCTGAGGCGGTCACTTTTAGTGATTTTTGGGTCAGCACTGTGTTAAATAAGTCGTGTGTTATTTGTTTATTAAATAATAAATAGTTCGTGTTCATGTTAAGGTTTTTCNAAAAAAAAAAAAAGACATGGGAATCACGTGAGAAGATTGGTTTATAGATGATGATACAACAATTATTGGTTTACACAGGATCAGAGAGACAGAGATATTTTGGAGCTTGGGGTCCATGGTCCCCAGATTTTAAAAAATTAAAATTTCTACATTTGAATTTTATGTGATCTTTGTATTTTTTGGGAACTAATTTACGTGTACATTGATTAATTCTTTTTTTGGTTCGGTGAAAGATAGATCATCCACATTTATAACCTCCTCTAAAGTATTAGTATTTCGAATTAATACTTTGTGTTACCTGGTGTAATTTTATGTATTATTCAAATGAAACAAAATAAGTTCAAATTTTGTTTATTGTTAACATTTGAGAATGTTTTTTTAAATACTACCAATGTAGGACATGCGTTGCATATAAAAAAATTTAAATAATATTTTTTTAATAGAAAACTTGAATTATATGAGTAATTAAATTAAATAATAAATTAAGTACTGANCACTTTTTGTTGCTTTTTTTCTAAGGATAAATAACACGAAGACCCCTTCAATTATATCACATTATTCCTTAATATATTTACTTTTTTATATTGCACTTTAAACTATTCATTTGAGTTTCACAATACACCAATTATCGATTCGTTTTGAATTTTTGATGCTCAATTAGAACAAAAAATGATATTCTAAAATGTTAAGAGATGTGAACTTTTTGGTTTCTATTTTTTGATTCAACGGTCTCGTGATTTGACTTTAATAGATTGTTAAAATTTGAATTCAGAATGTCTGAATTTACAACTTGTTCTTATTATTATTTGAATTATCTTTTGGGGTTGAGTTTTTGGTTTCAACTATGCAAAATTTTATTTTTGGAGAATTACATCCAGATTCCTGAGATTTGTCATTTAATCACTCAAACTTCTTGATATTTAAAATATTACACACAGACACTCTGAGATTTGTACGCGTGTAACATTCAGATCCCTTAGTATATTTTTTAGTAAATTACACTAAAACCCCTAAAGTTTATAGTATCATTTTAGTTTAAAATGTTATACTTAGACCAAAAATACTCCAGTCAAAGATAGAATATCAAATATTTTAAATTTTATAAAATTCATGTTCTAATATATCATTTATTAAAATAAAATTAAAAATAAAAATCTATTTTTTTTTAAAAAAGAATCATAATTAGTATACCATCATATTATCTACTATTCAAATAAAACTAAAAAATCAAAAAAAGAATCTAAATCATTCATAATAGAACATGAATTTTATAACTAAAATTCATGTTATATTATGTCATTTATTGAAATAAAATTAAAAATAAAATTTTAATTTTTTCTTAATAAATTATAATTAATATACAATTATATTATCTATTCGAATAAAACTAAAAAAATCAAACAATGGGTCAAACTGTAATGGAAATATCTTCTAACTTTAATTGGAGTAATTAATAGTTTAATTTAGTCGTTTAAACAACAAAATTAAATTCTAATAGCTAGTATAATTGTATACTAATTATGATTTTTTTTATAAAAAAATTAGATTTTTATTTTTGATTTTATTTCAATAAATGTCATAAGAAAAGATAAATTTTAGTTGTAAAATTTAAATATTTAATATTTTATCTTTGAATTGATTATTTTTTATCTAAGTATAACATTTAAACTTGAGAGATCTAAGTATTATATGTCTATAAACTTTAGGGAATTTAGGTATAATTTACTAACGAATATACTAATGGACATCGACGACAGAGATTTAAGTGTTACACGCATACAATCTCATGGGGTCTATGTGTAATGCGTACAAATCTTATGAGATCTGTGTGTAATATTTTAAATGTAAGAGGTTTAAGTGATTAAATGATAAATCTGAAGAGGCCTGGGTATAAATTTTCCTTTTATTTTTTTCCTGATTTACTATAAAAATCAAAAATTGGTGCAATATGAGAAAGTACAAATTTTATAGGAAGATATGAAATAGTCCAGGTGGCCTGGTCTATATATAATTTTCTTTTTTTCCCAATCATCAAAACCCGTCATCTCTCTCTCTCTCTCTCACACACACACACACATTTCTCTCTCATGTAATAAGTTATCTTATCTTATCTTTTTTTTGAACATAAAATCTTACACTCTAGGATAAATACAATTTTAAGTGTAACTTCAATTTGTTTTCATTATTATAGAAGTCAGAAATTCCAAACTTCAATTTTAAAACAAAGAAAAAGAAAAAGATAGAAAAAAAAAAAAANGGTGAGATTACTCGTATAAACAAAATCAATATAATAATAAATTAATAATTATTTAAAAAAATTAGCTAATTTTTTTTTTAATAACATCCACAAAAAATATATAGGCAATCTAAAATTGTTAGATTGTTAGTTTTATAAAGTTTACATATATAAAATTTATTAAAAAAATATAATTAAAAAAATAAATTTATACACAAATACATGATAAAATATTTAAATTTATTTCACTATTAATTTGACTTGAACACAACTCTCGGGAAGGTAGCAACACAACTCTTTGGAAGGCATTTTTTTTGCCTTTGAATCGTATCTCACATCGAGTAAAGTTTTATAGGCATTTTTTTTCACTATTAATTTTTTTGGCCTTTAAGTTTGACAACAGCATCCCCTGCTTATAAAGTGTTATAGTTAGTGCTATCAGAATCAGACAAGATTGGTCGGTCAGATCAATTCAACTGTGACCCAGGACTTTAATCGATTTGGTTGGCTAGTTAAACCACACAAGGAAGAGAATCGAATAAAAACCGTCAAATCAGTCAAATTTTGGAAACAATTGTGAATTAGACGATTTTTTAAAATTGGACGGTTTGAAGTCTATAAAACAAAAACTAATTGAATCTTNGCCTTTGAATCGTATCTCACATCGAGTAAAGTTTTATAGGCATTTTTTTTCACTATTAATTTTTTTGGCCTTTAAGTTTGACAACAGCATCCCCTGCTTATAAAGTGTTATAGTTAGTGCTATCAGAATCAGACAAGATTGGTCGGTCAGATCAATTCAACTGTGACCCAGGACCTTAATCGATTTGGTTGGCTAGTTAAACCACACAAGGAAGAGAATCGAATAAAAACCACCAAATCAGTCAAATTTTGGAAACAATTGTGAATTAGACGATTTTTTAAAATTGGACGGTTTGAAGTCTATAAAACAAAAACTGATTGAATCTTTTTTTTTTGTATTTGGGCAATTTTGATTTTGTCCTAAATCGTAGAATACAGAGAATGGGAAGTGAGAAGAACACCAATCACTAGCGATGCAGCGATTAGTGCTCAGGCGGCACTCAGGATGCCATCGAGGTTGCTCAGGTGACCAAGGAAATAGTGATTACTGCTTTGCTCAGGTTTCAGGCGAAGGCGACAACTCAAGCAAGCTCTCCGGCGAAGAATAGTAGCGAAGGGAGGCAACTACTGCTTTGTTACTCAATCGATTGGTTCCGATGAACAACAGCAATCAATCGATATTTTTTAGTCAATCGATTAGATCAACACTTTAGATCTCTCTCAGTCAGTCGATCAGTTCAACAGTCCAGGAAGCAATCGATCATTAATTTTATGACAAATTATATGCATTATAAATATATTTTATATTTTTTAGCTAAAGTATTATGTTTTATAATTATTATATATATATATATATATATATATATTATTATATAACCGATCCGACCAATTGACCTAACGATTGAACCAGTAAACCATTAACCTGATTCTTTTGTCGATTCAATGACGAGTTCGATTTTGATAACATTGATTATAGTTTTCTATTCTCAAGCAATTCACATGAGATTGTCTAAGCTTAGAAGCTGAGGCGGTCACTTTTAGTGATTTTTGGGTCAGCACTGTGTTAAATAAGTCGTGTGTTATTTGTTTATTAAATAATAAATAGTTCGTGTTCATGTTAAGGTTTTTCACCCGTTATTAAACGTGTTGTGTATAAGTTTATATATTTTTCATCGGGCACTTATTTAACATATTACTTACAAATGAGTTCAAAAGAATTTAGAAATCTTTATAAAAGTCTAAAATAAATTAAAAATCAAATAGAAGTAAAAAACAAAAATCAGAAGAAGGTATATAAGTGGATACAATTAATTTTATTATAATAATTAAGGATAAAATAAGAAATTAAAAGTTTTATCCAAATACTGATATTTATAAATTGTATAGATATAAATATAAATATATTTATAAATTAAAAATAACTCCTTCATAAATGTCAAAGCAGATTTGATTAATATTGTATGTTACAAGTGGGGGCTTGACTACGATCGAAATTTACCGTATTTACGGTAATTTTTATTATATTTGTGGCTAGTTTTATCATTGTTGTAGTACCAAAAAAAATGATAAAAATAATTTTTATAAATTTGATAAAAATATCTACAAATGTGGTAAATCACCTATAAAGATGATAAATTTTTTTGTACTNTATATATATATATATATATATATATATTATTATATAACCGATCCGACCAATTGACCTAACGATTGAACCAGTAAACCATTAACCTGATTCTTTTGTCGATTCAATGACGAGTTCGATTTTGATAACATTGATTATAGTTTTCTATTCTCAAGCAATTCACATGAGATTGTCTAAGCTTAGAAGCTGAGGCGGTCACTTTTAGTGATTTTTGGGTCAGCACTGTGTTAAATAAGTCGTGTGTTATTTGTTTATTAAATAATAAATAGTTCGTGTTCATGTTAAGGTTTTTCACCCGTTATTAAACGTGTTGTGTATAAGTTTATATATTTTTCATCGGGCACTTATTTAACATATTACTTACAAATGAGTTCAAAAGAATTTAGAAATCTTTATAAAAGTCTAAAATAAATTAAAAATCAAATAGAAGTAAAAAACAAAAATCAGAAGAAGGTATATANTGATAACATTGATTATAGTTTTCTATTCTCAAGCAATTCACATGAGATTGTCTAAGCTTAGAAGCTGAGGCGGTCACTTTTAGTGATTTTTGGGTCAGCACTGTGTTAAATAAGTCGTGTGTTATTTGTTTATTAAATAATAAATAGTTCGTGTTCATGTTAAGGTTTTTCACCCGTTATTAAACGTGTTGTGTATAAGTTTATATATTTTTCATCGGGCACTTGTTTAACATATTACTTATAAATGGGNTTAAGGTTTTTCACCCGTTATTAAACGTGTTGTGTATAAGTTTATATATTTTTCATCGGGCACTTATTTAACATATTACTTACAAATGAGTTCAAAAGAATTTAGAAATCTTTATAAAAGTCTAAAATAAATTAAAAATCAAATAGAAGTAAAAAACAAAAATCAGAAGAAGGTATATAAGTGGATACAATTAATTTTATTATAATAATTAAGGATAAAATAAGAAATTAAAAGTTTTATCTAGANGAGTTCAAAAGAATTTAGAAATCTTTATAAAAGTCTAAAATAAATTAAAAATCAAATAGAAGTAAAAAACAAAAATCAGAAGAAGGTATATAAGTGGATACAATTAATTTTATTATAATAATTAAGGATAAAATAAGAAATTAAAACTTTTATCCAAATACTGATATTTATAAATTGTATAGATATAAATATAAATATATTTATAAATTAAAAATAACTCCTTCATAAATGTCAAAGCAGATTTGATTAATATTGTATGTTACAAGTGGGGGCTTGACTACGATCGAAATTTACCGTATTTACGGTAATTTTTATTATATTTGTGGCTAGTTTTATCATTGTTGTAGTACCAAAAAAAATGATAAAAATAATTTTTATAAATTTGATAAAAATATCTACAAATGTGGTAAATCACCTATAAAGATGATAAATTTTTTTGTACTTAAAAAAAATGGTAAGAATAATTATCACAAATGTAATAAAAACACCCACAAAAGTGATAATTTAAAATATTAAGATGAATAATCGACTTTGATAGTTTAAACATATTTATTAAAGTCATAATAATGCATCATTTGTGAAAGGGTGATTTAATACCTATCAATGATTATACGAGATAGGAGAGATATGACAAAAATTAATTTTGAACAAAATAATAAAATTGGATACAATTTTTTTTTTTTGGGGGAGGGAAAAGAACTTGAACCCTTGTCCTTGATACAATAGTTCACGATTTTAATGGAATTATGTTCATTCATAAAGCATAACAAAGAAACATNATATGACAAAAATTAATTTTGAACAAAATAATAAAATTGGATACAATTTTTTTTTTGGGGGGAGGGAAAAGAACTTGAACCCTTTTCCTTGATACAATAGTTCACGATTTTAATGGAATTATGTTCATTCATAAAGCATAACAAAGAAACATTTTTTTTTTATAATAAAGAAACATGACTAATGTACCAAATCCCATATGGTTATTATAGAAGTTGAGTAATTGACATGATATTTGTTCATCTATACATTAAAACGCGATAAATGTTATTGAGATATAATTTATTGACCTAATTTTTTAATTTAATTCATTATGACTTTTGGATCGAATGAAGGGGCTATCAAACATTGGGACTTAGTGTTGATTTAATGGTTTTACTGAAACCTCATCATTATGTCAACAAATTAGGTCAAATTTTTAGATTCAAATAGTATTACTCTTAAAACGCATGCAACTAGGGGCGGAGCCAACATTTTTTGTTGGGGGAGGGGGGTGTTAAATAGTAACGTAACAAAATATTTTTCATTTAATGCGGGTCATTCAATAAAGTCGTTAATATCAAATTTGTACGTGAATAGAATATATAAGAATCAACCTCACAAAATATAGTGTAATTATTAATTTCAATAAAATGAATAAAATCAATTGAAACTAGCAGAATTATTAGATTTAAAATTCAAATCAATTCATTAAATAATCAATAATTTAGTTTAATTTCATCATATAATAACCTGAGTACAATTAAATTTCATCACACTTTCGACAAATGTGAAGAGAGAGAGAGAACAAATCTCTGGATTATATATTCTAAAAAGTTTTTAACTTTTTATATGTAGTGTTTGAATATATTATAATTTGTCTTCTTAGCTATGATATTAATTTCACTTTACCACTGTATTATTAATTCGATCATATTACACCATTGATAATTTAAAATAGTCTAAACTTTACAAATTTCTACAATTCCAAGATTTATGAAAAATGTCATAATTTTAATAGTTAATGATTCAATATGGTCAAATCAATAATTGAAAGAATAAAATAAAATCAAGATATAATTTAATGTATAAAGTATAATTTTAAGAATTTGAGTAGCATGTCAAATGTGATAAAAAAATATAATTTTAAGAGTATAATATATAATTTCAAAAAATTGAGGGGGCCATGGCTCACTTGGCCCATAATATTAGGGGTGTTAATTAAAACGAGCTACTCGGGCTTGACTCGGTTCAAATAAGAATCGGCTCAAACTTGACTCGTATTCTAAACGAGTTAAACTTGAACAATTTTTTGGACTCATTTTTAAAAATGAGCTTTAAAAGTTAGGTTCAATCTCCCAAAACTTGGCTTATTTATGTGTAAAATAGTCGAGGGAATTACTTGGGTTCAGCCCGGGCTTGAGGTTGAGTCTCAAACAAGCCTAGCTTGAATAATTTTGTAAGCTCGTTTAAAAAAACGAGCTCGACATACTCGAGCTAAAACTCTTAAAATTCGGTTCGATTAACATTCAATGGCTCGCCACCGCATGCAGCAAAACTTTTTTCCCCCAGAAAATGCAATTAGAAGCTAATTTCCCCCATATTTAATTTGGCATTGTTGGTTTTCCTGGCCCTAGGTGTACCGACTTGTAACCAATTTTGTTGAAAAGATGATGTTATAGTTGCAACTACTGCACTAGATTTGTGCGTGTGGAATTGAATATTGACGGGCCTTACGTAGCTTGGAATTCACGATTTTGTTTGTCGTTAAAGAATTTGTTCACCAGTCTTTCAAGATAAAAACTATGATATCGAGGGAAAAATTATAAATTTAGATATCTTGAGTTCGAATTTTGATAATTTAGTGAGGTCAAATTATGAGAGATTTATTTTTCATGAATACTCTATCTCGGCATGAATGATTTGTCTTTGTCCAAATTAAAGAGAAAATTAATTAAAATATGCATAAGTTAACTCATATACCCTTGATCGTTGAACCCAAAAAAGGGAGTTTTTTTTTTTCAACATATAGATCAACATCCGTTATAATGCACTTTTATTTGATTTTATTTAGTTGTAGAGTCGCTCTTAGATAATGTATTTCACTTGAATTCACACTAAATGAACTATTATTTTAAAAAAAATTAGATAAAAAAGTAATACATTGACAGATCTACTTGTACAAAAATTATAGACAAGGTAATAAAGTTTGGTGTAGTGTGAATATGAAACAATCCTAAACACCATCCGAACCGGTTAGGAAATCGACACAAAGATAATGAGTTTATGTTGATTTTAACAGTTTTAGTGATAATGGGTGGACTTTATAGACTCATTAAATAAATGAGTTAAAACGGATTGGACTAAACAGACTCGTTAAATAAGATTAATATATAGTACGAATATGATTGTACATGATAATAAATGAATGGAATATAAGTTGAATAAATTTTAACAAGAAGCGAATGCGACAATGATTCATTCAGTGGAGGATCCACAATGGGGATAGTTGCCCTCACTGAAATTTTAAAAACTTTTAGGGAATAAATATAATTTTAAAAATTTTAGAATTTATTAGAGATTTGCCCCACTAATTTTTTTTTAAAAGATTTAACGGTATGAGTCTCACTTATAAATGTCAAAAATATTTAAGGCTAGCTATGTTATATTATATGATATCAGAAATTTAGGGATTTAAATATTAACTAATATATTGCGAAATAAGTTAGCCCTCTCATCTTTTTTATGTTTATACGTTGAACTAAATTTGAGATTTGTAGTTCTCTCCTTATACGTTAAAATTGAAAATTTGGACTTGTAGTCTTTTCTTGTAGCTTATTTTTTACATATTGAATTGAAATTAAGGCTTGTAGCCCGCTATTGTATTTTATTTGTTTCATGTTAAATTGAAAATATGAAATAAGGGCTTGTAGTCTTCTCTTGTATTTTTTTTTTTTGATGTATTGAATTTAAACTGGAGTTTACAATCTTGTATTTATTTTCTATATTGAAATAAAATTGGGGCTTGTAATCTTTTTCTATAATTTTTTATATATATATTTACTTGATATTTATGCTTGTAGTCCTCTCTAATGTTTTATTTTTATGTGTTGAATTGGAATTGAGATTTATAATCCTTTCATTTGTTTTTTTTTTATTTGTTGATTTGGAATTGAGGTTTGTAGTCTTCCATTATAGTTAGATTAAATTATTTTGATTTGGTTGTTTGAATAATTTTATTGTGATAAGCTAAGCAGTTCCTTTACATAGGTTTAGTTTAATACAATAGTCATAGTTTAAGTTTGTTTCGATTATTTGCTAAAATCCAATGATGAATAAAAAGTTTGGGACTGAACAAACTAATTTTTGAATCAATTATGAAAAAATTTCTTAAAATTCAATATATAATTGAGCCTAATTTTTCGGTTCAAATTTTTTTTGTCAGATTTTATAGATAAACTTTAGTGAATTTTTTTTGTTGACTCCTTTTGTATATCACTCATATATACGAGTTGTGCCTTTAATAGGCGTTCTATTAATGAAAATATACTTTTTTGAACATTTGAAACTTTAATATTAATATGATTTAGGTTGCCCTCTGGACCCCCTGGATCCATTGATGGTCAGATGTATGCCCCAAGTTGCATGAATGACTCCATTTTCTCGAACATCGCTAATTGTTGAACAACCCCATTTTACATTTTTTGGATATGGAGCTTGGGCAATGTTATTCGCACTTAAAAATTTGAACTAATCTACTAATTTAATGATGTAACAGTTGATCTAATTTAATAATATTATTGTAACGGTAACTGTTATACTTTTCTTTTTATTAAAATTATGTCACTTAACACATTATTAAATCCATTTATTGAGTCGGATTTTTACATCACAAAAAAGTATTACAATTGGGGCATCGGATTTGGGTCTATGATCAATGTATCTCTTTCAAGTTCGGAAATGTCACGGCATCATGGATCGGGCCGGCCTCAGCTGGCAATAACGGATCCTCTGTCCAATCCACTAAGTCGCATTTCTTCCAAGGTGCAGAGGTTTGGGCCAAAAGATAACCACCACAAGACACCCAAAGGTGCATGTTTGCTTGGCGGAATGTCGTGGATGGGATTGGAGTATAATTTCTAACCCATTCTTTCTCTATGGGTTAGGAAGGCATAAATCATCTTCATTTTTAATCTTTCTTTTTCTTTTTTTTTTTGGGGGAGGGAAGGAAAAAAAGGGAGAAGAGACTTGAACTCTTGACCTTAAGAAGACAAAGACCCGTTGGTATCCTTCACTCTGTTTGTTTGTACTGGTTTGTAGGTAAGAAGATTACTATAATTCCGAATCCATGAATAAATAAAACTTTTTGCTATCTACTAAATATACAACTCTTTAAAATAATACTATAAAAATTTGGAAAATAGTATAACTAGGGTGTCCATCGGCTGGGCTGGGCTAAGCTTGTGAATTTTTTTCGGGCCAGGCCTAGGTAATGTAGGCCCAAGTCCTTACCCAAGTGAGGTATCGGGTGGGCCGGGCCGAACTTCGGGTAGAGGTAGGCTACCCGCAGCTCAACCCGTGAGCCTATTGGGGGGCCTGTGGACAGGCTTGCTTAGCGGGCCTGCTTGCGGGTTTTTTTATATACATATTTATTTAAAAATACTGAATATTTTTGTAATTTAATATTTGTGTAAATTATCTTTTTGAATCAAAAGTAAAGTTAAAATAGATAAAAATAAAATAATGAATTGCATCCCAAGAATGAATAAATCTCAACTAGGTTGACACCTATTAACTTATCTGTCATTTGTATTATTCTACTATTTAAAACTTATATGCTTAATACATGGGAAAAAAAATAATACATTATTTATAATATCTAAAATTTTAAAACTTCAAATTTTAATATTTGAAGACTTATTTCAAAGTTTCAAATTTAATGGTTTAAAAGTATAATTTTTTTTCAAAGGAGAGGTGGGCTGGGCTGGGCTAATAGGCGGGCTTGACGGGCAGTCTCTTGGGCGGGGGCTTCGGGCCAAGTAATAAGTTTGGGGGTAAACTCAAACCCTCTTTTTAAGGATATTAGGCTCGGGCTTCGGGCGGGCCAACTATCGGGCTTTGTACTTATTTTTTTGGGACCGAATAACGGAACCAGTGGGTAACCCGACCCATAGATACCCCTAAGTATAACATTTTCGTCACAATGAGTACCTTAAGGTTCAGGAAATAGTATAACATTCCGTCACAATACGAAGATAACTATAATTCTTAACCCATGAATTAATGAAACTTTTTGCTATCTACTAAATATGCAACTCTTTAAAATAATTCTTTAAAGATTCGAGAAATAGTATAACATTTTGTCATAATGAGTAACTTAAGATTCAAGAAATATTATAACGTTTGGCCAAAATAAGTAACAAAATACTAATTATCTTTATCGTGAAATTGGTAATATTATGAGAATAGTCTTTCCTCCCACCTATAAATTGCTTTAGGGTTTTCCCTTCTTTCACAACCTTTTGGCTTTCCCCTTTTTTGATGCTGCTGCGACTAAGACTTACAAGGTTATATCTCAAACACTAGTATACGAAAGTTCATGCACATTATTGATTGCATCGAAAAATTGATGAGATTGGTGTGACTCTATTTTTTCAGCACCATAATATAATTTATAGCAAAAATCTTTAATTACAAGGGGTCATAAGGTAGATATGTTTAGTTCATGATGTTTTGTACACATTTGGCCATGAAAGAGATATAGCTAGTTCTTATCTAGTGTACTATTTGTTTTGTTGAAGCATTGTTATTAGGTTCAATTTAGTCTACACTTACATATTTTTTGTGTTGAATAATGTATTTGTTTCTTGTTAAAATGGATGCTGCAAAACAAGAAGCAAGTAAAATGCTTATAAACTGAATAAAGTTTATAGTGTTCTCCAAATGCAAAGAGGAATAGGAATAGGAATAGGAAAGTCGTATGCGATTGTGGAACATTTATTTGTCCATATGATTATTAAGTTTTCCTTTTATATTAGTTTCGCCTCTGTGCGATGCACAAAATGTGCACGCATGCTTTTGCGCTAACACTTGAGATGCACGGAATGTGCACTCATGCTTTTGCCCTCCCCGTCCTCCTTCCTCTCCAATTTTCTCTTTGTCATCACATAATTTGGAAAGTTAGAGAATTATAAAGAGTTGACGTGGTGGTGGTAAAAGAATTAGAGAAGATAAAATTATTTTTTTTCTTTAAATTAAATAAGTGGATGCTAGTTGGTGGAGGAGTAGATTGTATAGTGATATTGAATTAGTCGTAGACTATTAGTATGATGGAGTGGTGGTACAATATAATATTTAGAGATATAATATCATTGAACAAAACATTGTGTATAGATGCATCAATAGATCACCATTTTAACATTTTAAAAAAAGAAAGAAACATTGGTTAACATTTTTTTTTTTTATTGTGTAGTGCAAATCGAAGAAAATTTTGGAAATCTTGATTTTTCTTTTGCTTAAGGAAATAAGGAGATACTGTACTGGGATTGGCTAGATTGGAGTGGGAGGTATGATTAATAAGGTTACACAGGTCTTCCTCCAGATCGCAATTATTTAGGTGATATGGATTTTTTTGGGGTTTCGCCTTGAAGACCCGCTTTCTCTCCTTTTCTTTATATGATTTCTCCATACCTCCTTCTTTTCTTAAAGCAAAGAAAAAACTTATTTCCCATTTGGAGACCCTTATCATGAAGCTTGCAAGTCGACCTCTGCTACAAGATTTAAGTATCTGGAAGAGACGAAAATCCTATCAAATAGTAGCCTAGTACGTATTCCCACTTTGCCTTATCTCTCATTGTTCTATTGTCCTTATTGTGATGTATAAACTTTTATCTTTTCACTCAATTTTGATTGTATTATGAGTTATTCGTGAAGGTAAACGATACTTTTAATTTTTTTTCCTTTTTATAATGCATATGGAACGTTAAAGCCACTTGTCACTATATGTTTTTCTATATATATATATATTTGTTGTTGACATGGAATGTGCTCTCACTAGTGGCTAAATTATATGTTATATGGTAATATAATTATTCATGGAACACCCCAATGTCACGATAGTTACATTCACGAGTTATAAACATGATTTAGAACACGTACTGCAAAATGTTAAATTAAAGACAATTTTACGTATTATCTTCCTGCCAAGGACTTAGACTAGATTGATATTCTTAGCTTTTTCCAAGCATTTAGAAAATTCGGTCCATTCTTCATTTTTTCCTCGAGATTTTTCATTTCTTAAGTATCTTAAAAAAAAATAGTCTCGCCTAGTAGTCTTTTCAGTGCTAACAACATATCCAAATTCAAATTGACGCATAAAGATTTTATCAAGCACTACCAAGTACCAATCCTACAGTTTGTATAGATTTTAGACTTTTTTATTAACAATATAATCCAAACCTTATAGTTTATGAACACGATAATGATATTCGAACCCATGACTTAAGCCTTGTGCCGCTATCCCCAAACCCCAAGAAACATCAACTCCGAAACACATTAAGAAAAGAAACATATCTGAACAAAAAGTGGACAGACGCAGGACTATTCCAAAGTCCAATTATATTCACTATGCTTAAACGAATAAATTCTAAGCATAAATCAAGTGATAATTGAGATGAATTGTCTTTGACCGGATTAGAGAGAGAATTAGTCAAAATGTGTGTAAGATGAGACAGACCCCCTTAACCATTGAATTAAAAAATAAACAAGATGTGTTTGATAGATTATTTTACCAATCCTAGCTAATCCCGATCCAACCGCCTCTAACCTAAGAAGAACGATTACCACAAAGAAATTGAATGATTGGCTAAGATTCAAATGCACCAATGAGATAATTATGATTAGCACAAAGAAATTGAATGATTTGGTGGTAAGATTCAATGCACCAATCAGATACTCAAAAGTCAATGTATTGACTGATTGACAAATAGGACAAGGCAAGTGTCATCAACCCGAAGATAATAATATTTATAAGCCCCTAATATAACAATGGCATTGCCACTTCCATGAAAAAAATGCCATGTTTTGTGGGTATTCGTTGCTTCTCCTCAATATGTTATTCACTGATTGGTCCATAAAACAAGTGCGCATGCTACATTTTATCATTGTTTTATTTTACTTTCAAAGAGGATTAAAAAACCCATTAGTACAAAGAGGTGGGAACATGTGACTAAATATCTTATTTTCTATTCATCCCAACATAAATTCTATGAAAGGAATTTCGGTACTACGACATAAGTTATTATTATTTTTTTTAATATTTTTTAAGATTATCCTCTTGCTTGCCAGAGAATTGAGGTTCTAGCCTTCCCACATTCTCTAACGTCGAGTCAACGTTGTCTTTTAGGAGACATGTTTTTAAACTAACTCGAATTATAATGGTCGACTTAAAACTTAAAAGAATAGTCGACATAAATTTGAACACCCTACAACAAAGAAAAAAATTAAATTATAACTGTTCAAGATAATTCACAATCAATCATGAGTAATTATAATTAGTTATAACTTTATTTAAAAAAATATATAATTTAATCTTTAAATATTATAATATTTTAAAATTAACTATCACTTATATCTCTAAATATTATAAAAAAAAAATTATAAATTTTAGTACAATCCCATCGCCTAGTCTTCCTCCTTATTAATTCCACGCGGATTGCCATCAAGTCTGTCAATGCTGTTGTCCCTATGAAGTCTTTGTACACGTGAATACCACTAGTAGACCAGAGGTCAACTTGGGACCGACAGACTCTTTTTCTTATTGTCTCCTCGCAATCCTCCAACAGTGCCCACACGTGCACAGTCAGGCCTCCGATGACCGACATGCAGCCTCCGGAGGGAATTTTTAGTAATTAGTTATGGACAAATTACACTTTTACCCCTTCAATTATTCCTCAATCAAACATTTTCTCTCCACAATTTGCACCTTCCATAATAATTATCATTTATATCTTCTCTAGATTCATATCTTTAATAAAATACCTCTATTATCTAAAATATCATTGATATCCCTTATAGTTTATATTTAAACATTATTGGCAAAAAAGTGGCACACGACAGTTTGCACTCTAAAAGATTAAAAAATTCTTAATTTACATTCTCAAAGATTAATTGTTTTAAATTGACCATCAATTAAATTAATTAATAACAATGTAACCCCAATCATAGTGTATGTTTCGATTTTTATCAAGTTGACAATCATGTGAGACGTACATAAAAAAGCAAAGGGTCATAATTTAATATAAGTCAAAACATGCATTTCACGTAGCTGTTAATTTGATGAAAATTGCAATCCCAACAATAACGTCCATGTTGATTTTTATTGAATTGATAGACATGTGAAACGCACATAAAAAGGGGAAGCCCATAATCCGATAAAAATCATCACATGCATCTAACGTGGCTGACAATTTGATAAAAATCACAACAAACATTATGTTTGGGGCCACATTGTTACTAATTAATTTAATTGAGGGTGTAAATTATTTTTTTAATCTTTCAGGGTGCAAACTATTATTTTTCCACAAAAAAAAAAAAAATCTAAAATATCAAAGTTGCCCCTACATAATCCCCCAACAATCTTTCTACGTAAAATTTATTTTAAATTTGAGCCAATTAAAATTGTTTTTCTATATATTAAAATTTGAACCAGACTAAAATTTTGTTCGAGCTGATTAAATTTTTCTTACGTATTAAAATTTGAACATATTAAAATTTATTTGTTTATGTATTAAAATTTGTGCTTAACTTGAGCTGCTAGACCTGATTAAAATTTATATTTTTTAATATATCCAAATTCAGGCTGGTTAAAATTTAATTCGAGTTAGTTTAAATTTGGCTTGAATTTTAATACATAAAAAATATAATTTTTAATCTAATTAAATTTTAATACGTAAAAATGAATTTTAATTAGTTCAAAATGAATTTAATCGACACGAATTTTAATAAATAAAAAATT
Organism: Ilex paraguariensis; assembly: GCA_963454935.2. Lineage (NCBI taxonomy): Eukaryota > Viridiplantae > Streptophyta > Magnoliopsida > Aquifoliales > Aquifoliaceae > Ilex > Ilex paraguariensis. The sequence continues at coordinate 132,469 of CAUOFW020007502.1, forward strand.
CAAAAAATAGAAAGGGTTTCATTGACGTTATGCTTATCTAGAGGAAGTGTGGATAAAATTTTTCTTAAAATATATCATGGACAATTTAGTAAAATTATATTCTAATTAACGTCATTAATCTGATAAGGGATATCTAATGTTTCAGATAATAACCTCATTAAATATATATATATCTAGAAAGGGCGTCAAAAATAATTATCCTAATTATTATACACATATTTTCTTCTCAATTATCACATTCCATTATAATTAGGTTTACACTGCCTACGTCTTACTAAGAGGAAAAGATTCATGGTTGTACTCTATCTTAGTCCTAGGGGAATAGGGGAAGACCCTGTGATTGGTTGAATTAATGATTTCTTTTCAATCTCTTTGATTGAACTTGAAAAAAACTCTGAATCTTCAATTTTTGTCTTTGAAGGAATCATGTCATTAGGAATATAAAAAAAAAAAAAAGTAATTTTCTCAAACTTTAGAGATTAAAACAAACATTTTACTATATGCATGCACATAGTTAAAAGCATTGCGAATGTCTAATTTTCGGACAACTTGAAACTAATTTATGTGGTTGATGGAGAGTGTGAAAAATATAATAGTTAAAAGAATAAAGTGAGATCAGGGTCATATTTTAGGGGATCAAAGTATAATTTTTTTGAAGGTGCTGAGGAACTGCTCTACACAGAAAAAGTAAACTATATGCTTGGGCCACCCAAAACCATCTTTTTTCGAGAAGACACGTATCCATATCATGAAGTGAACTCCCACCTCCTATAGCCGGTGACAATTTAACGGCCTTAAACGAACGGCTGTGATTTCGACAGCTTCTTCATGCAGCTTTAAGACTGCACATGAACACCTCATTCTCACTTTCCTATCCCTGTTGAACTCTCTCTCTCTTTCTCTCGTAAGGTTGCTGTGAGGTATGCTTCTCGTCACTTTTTTCTTCAGTTAACATAGTATCCTAACAGTCTGTGATCATATTCTTGGGTTTTTGAAGTATTTGAATTACTGTTAGTAGGTGAACTTTCTTGTTGATCGAGTTGATAGATACAGTATTAGAATGCAGAAATTAGTTAACAGTATCTGATCTTTACAGACCCTTTTAGCTGTATGTAATGTTTATATAAACTTGTTAAACCCTGAGGGCATGTTTGGTTCGGTACAATCTTGTTGATTCAGTATTACTAGGGGTGGTGTCATATACTCGTTTAATGGGTTTAAGGAGGTTTATAAAGTTCTGTTTTTCCAAGACAAAAATCTGAATTTTGATGATTTATATGGTTAATATTTGTTTTTTCAACACAAGATTAGCGTAGGAATATAGCTCAACTTGGAATTTGGGGTGGTTGAGGTCCAATTTCGACAGGGCTTTTGTCTAGTAGATAATAATGGATCCACGAGTTCGTCCATTTTCGGGTTCTATAAATGGAGCCCAATTGGAGAATCAATCCGTGTCTGTTTTTCCGGATGAGAAACTAGTCAGTGGTGGTCCTAGATTTGAAAATATTATTGGGAATGGGAGACTAATTAGAGGGCCTAGATTTGAAAATACCTTTCTAGATCACAGTTGGGGAGGAATTGAATCGATTCGCAATGATCCACCGTTGAGTAATACATTCACAAGTTCTAGCACAAGTCGTGAGGAAGATTATCATGAAGACTGTGATTTCTCAGACGCTGTTCTGAGCTATATAAACCAGGTACTAATGGAAGAAGACATGGAGGATAAGACATGTATGCTTCAAGAATCTTTGGATCTTCAAGCTAAAGAGAAGTCATTCTATGAGGTCCTTGGCAAGAAGTACCCACCTTCATCACCTGATCCACACCCAACTTATGCTCACCAAACTATCGAGAACTCAGATGATTGTTTGTCGGAATATCAGCTCCATTACACTAGTAGCAGTAGGGATGGTGATGGTTACTTACTTGATCCTAGCTTAGTTGATCTATGCTGGAAAAACAATTCAGCTGATTGTGATACCTCTCTAATACAAAGTCTTACAGCTTATAAATTTTCCCACTCATTGGTTAGCACTATAGATGGGTTTTTGGGCTCCCCTATAAGTCCTCTTCACTTTCGTGATTTATATAATGAGAGCCAATCTATTTGGCAGTTCAGGAAAGGGGTTGAAGAAGCCAAAAAGTTCCTTCCAAATGGTAATGGATTGTTAGTGGGTGTGGATGTCAATGGGTTGTTTCCTCAGGAGCTGAAGGGAGAAAATGGTGACATGGTGAATATGGTGAAGAAAAAAGATGAGGGAGAGTACTCATCAGCAATCTCGAGGGGGAGGAAGAATCCTAAAAGGGAGGGTATAGAATTAGAAGAAGGGAGAAGCAGCAAGCAGGCGGCTGTTTATGCAGAATCAACAGTGCGGTCGAAGGAGTTTGATTTGGTTTTGCTTTGTAGTAGGGGAAAAGGTGGGTCGGCCATGCCATCTTATAGCGAAAGCTTGCGGCATGAAGCAAGCAAGAAGTCGAAAGGATCTAGTGGAGGAAAAGGCCGTGGTAAGAGGCAAAATGGGAAAAAGGAAGTAGTAGATTTGAGAACCCTGCTTATTCATTGTGCACAGGCTGTTGCAGCTGATGATCGTATGACTATTTATGAACTGCTAAAACAGATTAGGCAGCATTCTTCACCTTTTGGTGATGGGAATCAAAGATTAGCCCATTGCTTTGCTAATGGTCTAGAGGCACGCATGGCTGGCACCGGGAGCCAGATCCATAAAGCTTTAGTCAGTAAGAGAGCATCTGCAGCTGATTACTTGAAGGCTTACCATCTGTATCTTACCTCATGCCCATTCAGGAAGATTTCAAATTTTGCCTCAAACAGGACAATATTGATTAAAGCAGAGAATGCGATGAGGATCCACATCATAGATTTTGGTATCCTTTATGGTTTTCAGTGGCCTACCTTCATTCAACGTATGTCGTCAAGAAATGGTGGACCTCCAATGATTCGAATTACTGGGATAGAATTTCCGCAACCTGGTTTCCGGCCAGCAGAGCGAATTGAGGAGACAGGACGTCGCCTAGCAGACTATGCGCAGAGTTTCAAAGTGCCTTTTGAGTACACTGCCATTGCAAATAAATGGGAGCACATCAAAGTTGAGGATCTTAAGATTGACAAGGATGAATTTCTTGTTGTCAACTGTTTGTATCGATCTGAAAACTTACTTGATGAGACTGTGGCAGTCAGCAGTCCAAGAAATATTGTTATCAACCTGATAAGGAAGATTAATCCAGATATTTTCATCCATGGGATTGTGAATGGAGCATACAATGCCCCATTCTTTGTCACACGTTTCCGGGAGGCTCTGTTCCATTTCTCCGCACTGTTTGATATGCTTGAAACTAATGTACCCCGTGAGCATTGTCAAAGGATGCTGATTGAGAGAGAGTACTTTGGGAGGGAAGCTTTGAATGTTATAGCTTGTGAAGGATGGGAGAGAGTTGAGAGGCCAGAGACATATAAGCAGTGGCATGTACGTAATCTGAGGGCAGGCTTCACGCAGATCCCTTTTGACCGGGAGATCATGGAAAGAGCAACCAATAAGGTCCGGTCTTACCACAAGGATTTTTTGATTGATGAAGACAGCCAGTGGTTGGTGCAGGGATGGAAAGGGCGAATAATTTATGCCCTTTCTTGTTGGAAACCTGTTTAGGTATTTGAATGGCATGTACAATACGCGCTCTGGCCTCCTACATATATGCAGTTACGATTGAGTATGAAGGTAGCAAATCTTTGTCACCTTAGTTTTCAGTTTTGCCGCATGCTTCTTTTACTCCCACGTTATGTTCTTGTTGATTTTGTTCATCATAAAAAAAAAGGCTGTGCTGATCCAATGATAAACACTAATGCTATTGGGATTTTGATGGTTAACTCTTTATGGATCCGGCTAGGACTACCAGAAGTAAGAGATTATGTATCCTCACAAGATATCGCTACTTCAGCTGAATGCTTATTGTTGAATAGATAATTTGGTAGGATAAGTGTTGTGACATGTATTGATGATGGTTGAAAATCTTACATGTGAAGGAGGAAACTGTTCTACATAACCTATATATGATTTATGAAGGGCATTTTTGCTGCTGTTGTTGTTTCAAGAATCTCTCTCTCTCTCTCTCTCTCTTGTGTTGGCTTAAGAGTAAATATGGTGTTATCAAACTAGAATCATAGTCCTTTCTACCAAGGTAGATGACACTAGCATTTTTTAGTGTTCATATTCTTTCTGTTACTCCAGGGATCATAGCCCTTTTATTCTATTACTGTTGTGCCTTCTTTGGGGTCATCAGCTGAGAAATCTTCATATTTGACTCCCAGAAATTGGGCGAGGGGAGGCTACCAACCCAAAAAAAAGAAAAAAAACACTTCAAGAAGAGCAAACAATCAAAGCAATAAATGAAGGATGCAAGCACAAATTAGATGGACCAATAGAAAATCTACCAAGTGCACAAAGAATTTAGGGTTAATCTCATTTTGCATCCCGAAAAATGTTTCGATTTTTAATTTGCACCCTTCAACATTAAAAATCTCAATTTACACTCTTAAATTTATGAATTAATAGCAATATAGACCTAACCTAAACTGTCGTTCAATTTTTCGTTATAAATTGAAGCACATGAGTTGCAAATTATTTAAACACAAGCTTATGTATAAATTCACATACATTTGACACTATATATAAGTTGTATATGATATGATTAGTTTCTATCTGATTAATGAAATTCTACTTTTAATACAAAAAATAATGTTAAATTGATTGCAGACGAAGATTCTGTAGTGATGGGCATACTTCATCCTCATGTCCGAAGCACTTGCACCTTAAGTGCTTAAATTTATAACGAAAAACTAAACAACAGGTTGGGTCAGGTCTATATTATTATAAATTCATAACATTGAGAATGTAAATTGAGATTTTAATATTTGAGGGTATAAATTACGAATTAAAATATTTTTCAGAGTATAAAATGAGATTAGTCCAATAATGTAAGAGAGAAGATAATATGCCACAATAGAAATTCGAATGACCAATAAAAATTCTCAAAAGCATATCCCAATAACTCAGTCAGCATCAACCTCGAAGATATGAAATCTGGTTTTGGAATATATTATAGAGAGCAATGTGGAGCTGAACATATGAAGCTGCCAAAAAGGATTCCCTTCTAGCTTCTTCCTTGAGAGGTTCCACAACAATGTTTTTTTAACCTCTATCATGTGGGTTATCTTTTAGTATCTGGGTTTTGGCAGGGAGGACCTTGAGGCTGTCTGGTCATTATTATTATATACGATGTCGAAATATAATACGATTCATTAATACTATATGAATACGACACAAAATTAGAGAGTTTTGATCTTCTTTGAGCCACCCGTTTAATAAATAAGTGAACTCGACACGACACGATTAATAAACGAATCAGGTCTGAGTGAAACTAATAAAAAAAATATATGACATGACTTCTTTATATACTGTTTATATATGATTGATATACGACAAGAACCTAATATGACACGATTCATTAAACACGAATCGGATAGGAGTAGAGTATTTTTTAACAAAAACCCATTATGACCCAACTATATATATAATATGTCATTGAAAGGAATAAATAACCTGGTTCCATGCAATAATTTACTAAGATACACTTTCTTCTAATTTTCTCGGGAGAGGTAAATGGTAGACAGAGTCTAAAGTTGTCTACATCCAAATGAGCGTGGCATAACCAATTCCCCAACTTTTAGACAATTGTTTGATATTATAGTACTTTCATGATTTCATTCAATTTGTTTTGTAACTCCAACGTTATTTTAACAAATGCGTGGACAACCGGTGTTTTCTGTATTGTGCTCGTTTGATAGTGGATTTGGTGTTTATTCCATTGCTATTTTAATACAACTTTTGGGGTTTTCCCGTAAAATAGTGTTATTGTTTGTGTGATTTCTTTGCAATTACTTCTTTAGTTCTGTTTTAGCTTGCACCAGCATGTGTCTCCTTCTATGTTTAGAGCTCTTCACTTAACCTGTGACTAGAGGTTCTGGTCAAAAAAAAAAAAAAAAAACTGTTACTAGATGTGGCAATTTTATGTCACTATCCATTAACTCGTCTAACTCAATCATAAATAAATAAAATGGGTACCTACTTATGTTAATTAATAAAAATTTTAAATGAGTTGAGTAATATAATTTATTTTAATTAAACGTGATGAGCCCAGATCCAACTGGGTCAGATCCAGTCCATGAAGTAAGCCCAAATCAACTACAAAGAAGGTTAAACTCAGCTCATAAATTTAATTCAATCTAAAGTTTAAAAAGATCAACACACGTAGGGAGTAAACACCAAGATAACTACTCCTCGAAGATTATAAATATCTTTAATTGTACTTATTTTTAACTGTAGTTATCCTCCTCGAAGAACTAATCACTTATTCCTTTATGTCACCATCTCAACTAAGATTTTGTGTCTATAAATTATAAACCCTCTACACATGAGAGACACAACTCTCCCACTCATAGCTACCTCACCACACTTAAAGCTTACTCGTGCTCTCCCATCAACTACTTTATCAATAAAATCCTCCGGCCACCGTTACAGCCTTCAATGTGCAGTGAGTCACCCCGATCAAATCACTCTATATCTGTGTTGCTTGTATGAATCTCCTCTTTATATTTACTGCATTTATTACCTATATTAATTACTCGACAGGGGGTGGATAAATCCATTTTTATACATCATCAAAACAAATTAGTATAGATTATAAATGAGTACCCATTAAAATAAGTATTTATCTTTCTATTAAATAATACAAGTAATAAAATCAAATAAATATACTAATATATCAAAAAAATACACACACATTAATGCACAAAAAATATATACACACTAGTATACCAAAAAACACACACTAATACACCTGCCTCGGCCCATTGCCGTCTCATGACCAATGACCCAATCCAAAACATAAGTACTAAAATAAATATTTTTGCCTTTTTTGTGTTAATATATGTGTACATATTTTTATTGTGTATTTTGATGTATTAATGTGTGTATTTTTAATATATTACTATATATTCATATTAAGAGTTTTATTTATTTTATGGGTTTAACTCAGCCCGTTATAACCCGTTTTATTAAATAGATTAAAAACAAATTGAATTTATTTTGCACCCAATCCATCTTGAACCAACCAACCAATCGTGCTCATTTGCCACAACTTCCTTTTACCTTGGCTATATAAATGAACAAGAAAATGTATAAAAATGGTTAAACAATCAAAATCTTTGTCCTCAGTTCCCAAGATATTTGAATGGTGGTCCTATGGAGACATCACCCAGATTGAATGGTGGTCCTAAGGAGACATCACCCAGATTGCGATCGATTCCCTCGAGAGATTGACATTGATTTGTTTTAAATAATAGCTCAGAAAACCAAGAATTAGATAAAACATAAGCTAGATTACTGATATTGATAAACATAATCTAGATAACTAATCTTGAAAGTGAGTGACATATCCGGAAACATATCTGATGGCGACCAAGCATCAGAAACGAGTAGTGATCTGGGAAAATACAGCCTTGAAATCCTTTGTGGGCGTGCCGGTTCCCTCGGGCTTCGAGGCCAGATCAAATGCCTTGCATTTGGCCTCCTCGAATTGTAGTGCCTGTTCATTAGAGATCATATCACATAATATGCCACTAAGATACATAATACAAAACCAAAAGATCCTGCATGGAATGCATAGACTGAACACTTGCAAAAGCAAAACCATTTATGAATACATACCTGAATACAGACTTCTGCAACATCAGAACGGGCTATAGTTCTTGTTTCTGTCTGAAGAAGTTCATCATCCTTTCCAACAAGTAACTCCCGGATGCCACCTTCTTTATCTTGCAAGCCTCCAGCCCTGGACCAACCAAAAGAAGCAAAGGGCATGTTCTAGTTTTTAGGAATGATGTACAAAAACATGACCAACAACGGATTCAAAAGATGGAGATCAATCCGGGCTTAACAATTATTCGTTATATAATTTTAAGAAAAAGTACTCAAACATGGAAACTCTAGGTAAAATTTACAAGATGTGACCTTGAGAAGACGAATTATATTACAAAAGAAACTAAAAAAGAAAACGGGCGAAAGGAAATCATTGCTTTAAAGTCATTTAGAATTTATTAGTAGTCGATGGTTAATCCAGAAAGTGTCAATGATATGGGATAAAGACTTGCTTACGAGACTGAGAACCACTGTTGGTTACAGAATTGTTCATATAGATAGAAAATTGGTCTTAGGAGGTATCACAGAGAAAATTTGAGAAATCGAAAAAATCAACAAATTTTATGTAAAACTTTCATTGCTTTAGATGTCTTTAATGACATGCCAATTGTAATGAACACCATAAACAACTTGATAACCTTATCGTTGATTCATCTAGGTGCAATAATAAAAACAAAGGCTGCCACTACCTATAGGCATACCATTTTCCTCAACTGTCAATTATGATGGCTACAGGAGATGGGATCTGTGAATATCATAAGAGTAATGTAACGAAGTCTGCAAATGGAAAAGTCATACCAGACCCCACAGTGGCGGAAGCCTCGTACAATGGGACGCATTTTGAGACACCATTCAAACACAAGCACCTTCAACCATCTTTTATTGCATCGGCCAAATCTAAAATCAGTCATGAAACCAAAGCGTACAGACATGGGCATACCTTATAATTGTGTATGGGACTCCAGAGTCAGCCAGATACTGTTCAGCTTTTCTCTTCCAAACCTGTAATATGGCAAACACAAGTGGGGATAAGCATGAATCTAGTGAAATGCAATTCTAGCACCTCATTCTCATAAACATAAGGCAAAAGGCAATGAGACAAACAAATACTTTCAACAAGAGAAAGAAATACAAACCAATATATTCCCGTTCCCCAAGCTGTTTAGTGGGTTGTTAAGATTTGTTCCTCCCATTGACCCAACCAAAACAATTTGCTTCACTCCAGCAGCTTTAGCTGTACATATAATTCACCTAATTAAGCAAAATAAAAACTTGAAAACTAATTAAAAAAATATAAGAGTAATACAACAACCCCTTACCAGCATCTATTTGATTTTTTTGCCCAATCCAGTCAACCTGAAATACATAATCGACATCATGGGGAATAAGAAAAGGAAAAGCAAATTACGATACTATATAATCAGCATCATGAGGGATAAGTAAAAGTAAAAGCAAATTCCAAGATCCTTAAGGTAGATGATATGATATTTACTTGTTCCGGATATGCTCCATCCTCAAAAAAGAACTCCGGTCTTCCACCTTTACTTGGATCAAAACCAGGTTTCATTTTTGGCACAGCACTTGTGAGAATTATAAGAGCGTCAATACCTTGGATCGCAGGAACAATGCTGTCGCCATTCCTTATATCCCCAATATAAACATCATCAGCTCCACCAATTTTTTCCTTGCTCTCTTCGGTTCTGACTAAACCTCTAGCAATATAATGATCTGACCTCTCCTTCAATTTCTTATAAACGATTTGGCCTGCAAAGATTAAGCAACACAAAACCATGTCAGAAACAGAATTGATGACGAGAGATCATATGTTTCATTTTCACCTCAGAATGAACAAACAAAATTTGAAAAGGTTCATTAGTGTAGATACAATGTTTGAATTTTATAGTATTAATCTTATGAATGTAAATCCTAAGAACACGAGACTGACAAATTTCTGCATCTTTTGCTCCTAGTTACATTCAAATCCATGTAACTACCAAAATTAATCAACAAACTACATGAATTCCTAACAGTTCATTATTATTATCGATGATTATTAGCATATAATGTTACCTATGCTTGCTAAAGTTGATGTAGTCATAACCCATTGTCTCTATTTCAAATACAATTGCAGAAAACATTTAATATAGCTTGTAACGTGCCCATTAATTCTATTGCTTCAGATGTATAAACAAAGTCCCCAAGATTGGTACCAAATCATACCCTTCGTGATTTCAAGTCCAAAAGTGCCAAACCTAAATGATCAACATTTTACAATGACAAAGGAAAGTGGAATCATCACTAGGTGGAAGTGCCCACAATTAGTGCCACAGTGCAAAGTCAAATGGCGGACCACTGAGCCTCAAATACATAATAAATGCCACTCTTGAGGCTGTGTTCCAACAGTCTGATATAAACCCGATTGACATCCAATCTACAACCAATTGGTAAATAAGCTGATATTGCTGGTCGTATTTTGCTTCTTTTTTTTTTGTTTAAATATGGGACAAGGGTAATCATAACAGACCGCCAAGCTCAACAACTATGGGACCATTTGACACGTCTCTCACTCTGCTAAAGCGGCCCTCTCCATGTAGCCTTTTTTAAGGTGGTGCTCACAATAGGTAGCATCACTCTGGTGGTAGGTAGTCCTTTCCTCCCTAACTGTCATTCTACCCCAGGCCACTCCTAGGTAGCCCTTTCCATGGATCCCACTCTATACCCCTGATACACCATTGAAGAAATATCACAACAAATAAGAACAAATTTCCGCATTTGGCGGTATGCCCTCTTTAAGCAGCCACCTGCTTAAAGGAGAAAAGTAAGCACGTTCTCTTATTTATAAACCCTAACTGCTAATCTTATCAAAAAATCTGAATTGGGAGGAAATCCAATTGGAAGCTTAACTAATTGCAAAGATAGGATCAGAATTCAAATAGATCATCTTCTTGTTACATGTTATTCTAAGTGATATAAGAAACAAGTAGAAACCACATGAGAATTCTCTGAACAGGCCCACAGTCTTGCACTTATCACAATCATGAGTCTTCTGGGTATTGTTCAGCACTCTTTCAACTTCCAATTAGTTTTCTCAATTGCATTTTTCTTTCTTTTCCTAATCATTGTAAAAGTACTGAAACACCCAAATTTCAATTATCAACCCTTGAAAACTCAAACCCACCACAATTCAATACAATACACTCTAACCCATTTTCATTCTAGTACTAATCTAAGATTTGCCTCTGAAAAAGTATATCATCCAAACCACCACCACTGCTATTTCATCTAAACCCCAAAACCCACACACAGAAACATCTCAAACCGAACATAGAGACATCACATTAAAGATATTAAATATATCAGGTGAAATTATCAAAGAAGAGAAGCAAGGCAGGCAAGAATTAATATCTACCGGTTCTACCACCAGCTCCGGTGACAAGAACTGTGCTTGGATTCGCCATTGCTGATGAAACCCCCACAAGGGTAAGCCTCTTGAAGCTCCTTCTCTTCCGGTAATGAAATGTGGATGAAGTGAAAATTGTAGATGTCTCTGGAAGCCCATTAAAAGAACAATTCAACGAACAATGTTTACGACATTGACTGAAGCTTGGAGGAGAAGAAATGGTTGAGGCTATAGTGACACGTGTCGCCATGGGTATGCGATGAAGACTAGTAGGACGGATTTGTATCCATCCGTTGGTGGTGGTGGTCGACGGTGGAAACGCGAAGCAGATATGATACCAAAGCTGCTACGATATATTCCCTTCGGCCACCTTATCCTTTGCCACTTCACCCAAACTATTTTGGAGTTTGGGTTCAATTGACAGTGCCAAGATAAACCAATTATTGTGCTTTGTTTTATAGATAGAGAGAGTCGTTCGATAATTGACTATTATTTAGGTGTTAAAATTATTTTTAAGCGTATTTTTGGATTAGCATGTGCTAAAGTTTGATTGAATTTAAGCTTCAAACAAATACGATCTTGTTACTTATTCGAACTGACTGATGTGAGATTCTAAAATCGTGACTGTTCAAATAATTGTAACAAGATGTAAAATTACCTCTAAATTCTTTTATATGCCTTAAGAATCAAAAATTTTAAATAATTTTTCACCTAACATCGAAATGGAAGTAACAAATACACCGAGTTTAGAAGATATAAAGAGTACTTTATAGATACTTGTCGCTTTTATTTAATATTAAGTACATTGCAGATAGGTGTTGCTTTCATTTAACAACTTTTAATGAATTTATGATATCCTACTTTAATACATTTTAGATGGTATAAAAATATATTTTTAGCAAAAATCTTATTAAAAACATACGCTAATAATGAATTTTGAAAAAAAAAATTCATATCAGAATTGTCTAGCTTATTTGCTACAAAAATAAGAATTTGTTTAAAGTAAAGACATGAAAGATTTTAAATTTCTTATGAAAATTACACTTATGGAGAATTAATTTCTGAATGTATTTTAGAAGGATTTAACACTATTTAATAATTTAAATCTCAAATCTCAACTTAAAGACAAAAGTTAATTAGTCGAAAAGAACTTGAAGAATTTTGTATTCAATTTGCTTATAATCTTGATAATCCAAAAGATAAATTTTTATCTAAAAGAAAATTTTACAATAAATCATATAAGAAAAGAATAAAATTCCATAAAAAGAATTATGAAAAAAATAAAATAAACAAACCCACTAAAAAACTTAAATCAAAAAGTAAAAAACCATTTAAGTGTTTCAAGTGTGAAAAAGAAGGACATATTGCTTCTAAATGTTTAACTAAACAAAAAATAAATGAATTAATTGTCGATGAAGATTTGAAAGATAAGATTTTAAGAATAGTTTTAAATTCAGAAAGTGACGAAGGAGAATTTTCAGATAGCTCATTTTCTGAAGAAGAAAAATTATGTAATATTAATGAAATAAGCAATAATTCATCTGATGAACATCAATTAGAACAAGATAAAACCTGTTCATCACACTGTCAAGCCCAAACTAATTATTATAAGGCCATTTTAGAAATGAATAGACTAAGTGTAAACACTTTAATTAAGTCCTAAACATTAATTCTTGATCTTATAGATCAAATTTAAGATTCAGTATGAAAAAGGAAAGCTATTGGATAATATTTGGAAATAACTTTAGAAGAGAAGAAACATTCTCTGGTTCAACCTTATTCTTTAAAGAAAGTTCTTAATAGAACAAAAAATATGATAATTGAAGGGAAAAAAACTTTGTTGCAAGATCTTAAAGGAGAAATTAATTAACTTAAAGTTGAAATAAAAATAATAAAATAAATATTTTTGACACTTGAGAAATTGCCAATTAAAAATGAAGAAGATGCAAAAGAGTGTGAATACTTAAATATATTAAAAAAGATAACTTATCAAATATGGTATGTTAACATCATACTAGTAATAAATCCAAAATTCACTGTTGAAACCATCTCTTTAGTACAATACTCTTTTTATCTTCTGTACAATACTCTTTGTTCTTTTATTAAATTTTCAATTCTACTCAAGTGTTGTCTTGTCACTTGTAGACAAACATTAGTGTAGTTATTTTGTTTGATAGATATATTTCTTCCTATGTCATGCTTATTTTTTAGAGAATAACAAGTATTCATTATTATTTCACCAAACTCATTTGAATTTGAAGCTAGCTTTACGGCTTCATTTGTTGGAGGATAAAAATTATTGATATTTTTACAATCCAATGTTTCTCATTTATGCTGATAATTTTCAATTACATTTAATTGATCCATGGTAGGTGAAACATACTAGGTTAAAAACCATTTAACAAAAGGAATTACCATTTTTTTCCTTTTTATATAAACGTAAAACATTTCTATATGTCTTTTAAGATCTTCTTGGTTCATGGTCTTAAAATACCAAGTTTTCANATTAATTTCTGAATGTATTTTAGAAGGATTTAACACTATTTAATAATTTAAATCTCAAATCTCAACTTAAAGACAAAAGTTAATTAGTCGAAAAGAACTTGAAGAATTTTGTATTCAATTTGCTTATAATCTTGATAATCCAAAAGATAAATTTTTATCTAAAAGAAAATTTTACAATAAATCATATAAGAAAAGAATAAAATTCCATAAAAAGAATTATGAAAAAAATAAAATAAACAAACCCACTAAAAAACTTAAATCAAAAAGTAAAAAACCATTTAAGTGTTTCAAGTGTGAAAAAGAAGGACATATTGCTTCTAAATGTTTAACTAAACAAAAAATAAATGAATTAATTGTCGATGAAGATTTGAAAGATAAGATTTTAAGAATAGTTTTAAATTCAGAAAGTGACGAAGGAGAATTTTCAGATAGCTCATTTTCTGAAGAAGAAAAATTATGTAATATTAATGAAATAAGCAATAATTCATCTGATGAACATCAATTAGAACAAGATAAAACCTGTTCATCACACTGTCAAGCCCAAACTAATTATTATAAGGCCATTTTAGAAATGAATAGACTAAGTGTAAACACTTTAATTAAGTCCTAAACATTAATTCTTGATCTTATAGATCAAATTTAAGATTCAGTATGAAAAAGGAAAGCTATTGGATAATATTTGGAAATAACTTTAGAAGAGAAGAAACATTCTCTGGTTCAACCTTATTCTTTAAAGAAAGTTCTTAATAGAACAAAAAATATGATAATTGAAGGGAAAAAAACTTTGTTGCAAGATCTTAAAGGAGAAATTAATTAACTTAAAGTTGAAATAAAAATAATAAAATAAATATTTTTGACACTTGAGAAATTGCCAATTAAAAATGAAGAAGATGCAAAAGAGTGTGAATACTTAAATATATTAAAAAAGATAACTTATCAAATATGGTATGTTAACATCATACTAGTAATAAATCCAAAATTCACTGTTGAAACCATCTCTTTAGTACAATACTCTTTTTATCTTCTGTACAATACTCTTTGTTCTTTTATTAAATTTTCAATTCTACTCAAGTGTTGTCTTGTCACTTGTAGACAAACATTAGTGTAGTTATTTTGTTTGATAGATATATTTCTTCCTATGTCATGCTTATTTTTTAGAGAATAACAAGTATTCATTATTATTTCACCAAACTCATTTGAATTTGAAGCTAGCTTTACGGCTTCATTTGTTGGAGGATAAAAATTATTGATATTTTTACAATCCAATGTTTCTCATTTATGCTGATAATTTTCAATTACATTTAATTGATCCATGGTAGGTGAAACATACTAGGTTAAAAACCATTTAACAAAAGGAATTACCATTTTTTTCCTTTTTATATAAACGTAAAACATTTCTATATGTCTTTTAAGATCTTCTTGGTTCATGGTCTTAAAATACCAAGTTTTCAATTCTTCATATTTAGAAAGATAAAATTCTTCATTAATTTATTTTTTATTTATTATAAATTCTTTTGGGTTTATTTTCTTAGTTGGGTAGTGGGGGTATATCTCAGTTCTATAATTTATTTTTAATATCTGAGAATTTCATTTCTTCCATATTTTTAACATAATCTTCTTTGTGTTTATTACTTAATTTAAATAGGCTTAATGCCATGTTTGTTTTTCAAACAGTTTATGTTGATCTATGTGCTTTTCTATTACCTCCATGTTACTGCAGTAATTAGTATTTTATTTCTACTACATTAATGTTATAGTGATTGTTGATATAATAATTCCGCTATAGTGATCTTCTTTCTATTTTCTACTCTTGCTATCAACGATTTGTGGGGAACACAAACGGCCTCACTCCTATCTCTCAGACATGACCTAACATCCCACATGCGACTTAGGTGCAAAACCATAGCAACAAAAAAAAAATCATTATAACATAATTAATATAACAAATTCAAAATAACATTAGTCTACTAGAAATAAAACATAAGTAACAAGTATTAGTAACAGATCTTCATATAAATCAACATAATAAATTTAAACTGTCATTAATTGGCTCTGATACCAATAGGGGAAAGGATCGATGTAATAAGGAAAATGGGTGGTTAGGAAGAGGAGAGAGAAGAATGACGGTTTGGGAGAGAGAGGAAGTGGACTGTCATCATTGTACATGTGTAGGGAGATATAAAAGGAAGAAAAAAAAAACTCTTCAAGACTTGGCCATTTTTGGCTAAGGCAAGGAAGACCAATAAAGGAAGGAAAAAAAAAGAAGAAGAAGAAAGGAAAGAAAGGAAAAGAGTTTGGGTGGTGGTGCAAGAGGTAGGCTATGAGGAACCATTTTCTTTATTTGTTTTGTTTCTTGAAAAAAGAAAAAAGAAAAAAAAACATAGTATGAAAATTATTGTTTGAGATTTGGGAATTTAAGCATGCAAGTTGGGTGTTGTTTAAGATTTGAGAATTATGTTGATGAAATAGTATGAAAATTAGTTAAGCATGCATGTTGGGAATTACTTGAGATTTGAGAATTTTGTTTATGTATATAGTAGGGTGTTGCATGTAGTTGTTAAAATGAAGTTTGATTATGTGTGTATAATACTATGGTTTTTGGTAAGGAAATTGATCTAAGGTGTAGGTGAGTATGTAGCATTAAGTGTTGTTAAAAATAAATTCAAGAAAGTAAAATTGTTATATATAAGTAGAATTTAAATTAAGGAAGGTAATGGTTTAGTGGGTAATCTAACAATGGTGTAAAAATATTTCTTGAAATGTATGAATTCATGGGTGTATGAAATTACAAAAAAATATGTATACTTTATAATGTTATAGGAAATTATGTAGCTTCGAGTACATTTTATGGGAAATAGTAATATTGTGAAAAATATATAATTTGGGTGTTTTGAGTTCGTACAAATAGTACGGTAATGAATTCAAAGAGGTTAGGTTAATTTAATTTAAAAGAATTTTACTCGATGTATCAGGTAATATTCATATTTTTGAACAATATTATCGACTCAAAAAATCTATTCGAGCAGATAATGTTATTTGATGCAAATGAATTATATGAATCGATGTGATACAAATATTAAACTTGGTTCGAGTAAATTATTTCGAACTCAATTGATGCAACATGTTTGAATGAAATTGTGGACATCGGTGTGTCAGGTCCAGAGACAAACGCCTTGAGAAACGTAGAACAAAAGGCTCCAACGGAGGGGTCGTCCATACGGTAGAGCTTTGCACGAGGTAGGTGAATTAGCCTACAATCTTTTTATATTCCGATAATTAAGTTGTTAGACTAATAATGTAACAAATTTGTTTGTGATTTTTAATGTATAAATGTGATAACTTAGTTAGGTTGTGGAAGAATGTAGTGAACCTTCGTGGTTTAGTTAGTTGGAATCTGTTCCTATGATGGAAAGAATGAAATTAAGAATATAGATTAGAACACAAGCAGTTTTGGTACTAATATTGGTTGCTAGGTGACAGTTTGTCTGTGTAACTAGTGTCTACATGATGGAGTTCGATAATATTATTGAAATGTCTAAGTGACGATTGGTTGCTAGGTGACAATTCGTCTATGTGACGAGTGTCTACGTGATGAGGTTCGATTATGTGATTGAGATGTTTGAGTGATGGGCGTCTGCGTGACGAGATTCGGATACGTAATGGAGTCGTTTGGGTGACGGGCATCTATGTAACGAGGATTAACTTTTCGCGCGATGTTTCCTTCTCAAATGGCGAGACATGAAACCGTTTAAAGGACGAGACATACAACCGTCTGAATGAAGAGACATTGAACCGTCTAAATGACGAGACATAAAATCGTCTAAATGACGAGACATGAGTTATCGTGACATATGAACATCCACGCAATAAAATTGCCTAAGTGACGAAAATTAATTATCGAGAGGAACTATTTAAGTGACCAAATGTAGTTCAAGTTTTTAAAATATCTAAGTAATAAACTAAGTTTTGCAGCCAAATCATTTTTTAGATGACAAGAACGAAAGTCGTCAATAGTCACAGTTTATTCGAAATATGGAAGTTAGTAACAAGGAATAAAATGTCCAGATGTCGGATTGTATTCTTAAACAGATTGTATTTTGTGGGTATGTTGTCTAAGTGTCAAAACAAGACTTTTTACTCTGAGACTGTTGAGTTTTCGAGACAGATTTTCGTAAGAGAAATTATGAGGTTGTAGTTAGTTAGTGTAGTTCTGTGGTTGAGTTAATACATTATAACATTTGTTGACTATTTATTTATTTAATTTTTTTTCTGTGATACAATTGAGCACTGAATTTTTCTTTAAACTTGTCCAAGTAATTTTGGTTCACCAGCCTGAAATCCACCGTTGAAGTCAAAGATCGAGTCGGGAGGGGTGATGAGTGAATCCGAGTGTGGTTAACTTTTTGGATTGTATATTTAATTTTTAAATGCTATGGATGTACTTTAACTATTATAACTATATTTTGGGCTGTATCTAATTTGTATGGTATCAGGCCGGTGTGTTCGCTCTTGGTGTAACTCTTATGTTTATATTTAGTAAGTGTTGGACCGACGTATTTTTATGTTTAAACTTTTGTATAAGAAGTCAATGGTATCGTTTTGCTATGGACGATCTGTAAATCTCAAAGACAAGTTTTCATAACCAATACGTGATATATTTAATTTATATTATCGGAGTAAGGCTGGGTTGGGGTGTTACAGACGTCTTCACCAAAGGCCTCACTTCATCCAAATTTCTTCTACTAAGAGACAAACTCATCCTTGGCATTTTCCCTATTCGTTTGAGGGGGAGGGAGGGGGGTGGGTGGTATTAGCACAACAGCTCAACCTTAGAGTTCTGCATCTTCAGCTAAGCTCAACAGAGGAGCTCAATAGCTTAGCATTGCTCTATATTCACATACAGCTCGCCACAAAACACCTACATCTGTTGTTTGAGGTATTCCAAAAATTGTAAAATCACTTATTAATATTTCTGATATCATGTAACTTAAAATAAAACAAATAGTAAATGTGAACTGTAGAACCGTAACACAAATCAAAACAGTTACAGTAAACACAAAAGAGTTATAACAAACAGATACACGTAACTCTATGCCAAATTAATGTAAAAACTAACCCGGTTGCAGAGCAAGAACTGTTATTGAACTCGTAGTAGATCAAGGCTAGTGTTTGACACTATATTCTTAAGACAGATTTCGTCTCCACACACGGTGCTTATGGAATCCGAGCGCCTGCCTCCTAGGATACAATGATCTTCCACGAACAGAAATAGCATTTCAATTTGTTCGTACAGCGAACCAAAACTTGTGTTGTGTACTCTCCAAATGTATTACCTTAAAATGCCGAAATGTAATACACTTAATGTCGAAAACAATCTGGTTATCTGAATGAATAAAATGAATGCATCACCAGGGTATTTATAGATGCATTGGTGACTTTCCGGACAGTTACTTTACTAAAGGACACAACCCATAAACTACCTAGCCAATAGACACCTTGAATAACTGTTTTCGGACTGGAGCAAATACCGAAATTAATTTCGGGTTAAGAAATTTATGCCCAATTAAATTAAATGAATTTTTTCTCCAAAAAAGATAGAACTTGGTCTAAAGCACACCCGCAACTGAGCCCTGCCCGGCTGGGTCATGGCGAGGTGGAGTGCGCGTGTGTGGTACACCCAACGGCATGTAGGTGCTCGTTCCGCTCATAAAATTGTAGTACCCCTTGGAGCCCAACCCATAGAGCAAACTTGAGCTATATATACTTATGTTGAATTTCTTACTCAACCAATGTGGGATTGGTGTCAAACCCTACATTGTACATCTTCTATTTTCACTCTTCAAGAGGGTCACTTTGGAGCCTTATTTTCTCATTCATTTCTTACTCGATTTGAACAAGTGAATATTCCACGTTATACTCCTCACAGAGTAGAATATGAACCCAAGTAAATTTATTCAAAATAACTAATGGGTCCAACTTTAATTTAGACTCAAAGTTGACCAAAAACTCTATTTTTTTACACTAAAAAACTGCTTTTGGTCTAACAACATCAACATCGAAGCACATCACTAGTAGGATTCCAAACCCAACAACTTGACTGATTCTGTTATAACCTCAACAACTAAGTTAGTTATTAACTATAGTTAAAGCTAACCATAGTTTGTATAGACTGAAGCTAATAGAGTGTATAAATAAATGTTGTAATCACATTTGCCATAAGTTAAATGAAATAATTCTTGCTTCGTCTTCATCTTCTTCGGTAAATATTTGCCCTTAAAGTTTTAAAAAGTACATGCCTGTACTTGTTGACAAAAAAGAAGAGTAAACTGTATTTGTTTCTATTTTTCACAATTTTAATTTATTTTTTTGTTGGACTCAGAGTTTAAATTTTTTGTATGGATTATTTTAGAGACCTATAAATTTGGGGTCTCTTTTTTAATTGGGGCCTAAAGCCCGTGCTTAATTGAAAAGAGGAAGTGGGTTTGGTACTAGACAATGAATGCTAACAGTGACTATACCAATTTTGATGTCAAAGAATTACAGGAACAATTGTTTCAATTTAGTTTGACGATTTAACCATTTAGACAATGGAGCTGCTTGGAACCGGTTATTTTGGGTGCAAAATAGAGGTTTAAAAAGTGAAATGAAAAAGTAAGAGTTAAAAAATCTCTTGGAACCGTTTGTAGTGTTTCCGAAAAAAGCAGGCTTTTTTTTGAAAGTCCTTTGATGAGTCCCATTTTTTCAGCTTTTATTTGGTGTTAATAAAAGCTGTTTTTGCCTAAAAAACACTAATGTAAAAGCTGCCCAATAAGTCTGGGTCCAAACGAACCAGACTTCTTTTCTTCTGGAAAAAAAAAAAAAAACTGAGATTTTCAGCCCCAAAATACAATGTTGGATTCTGAGGTAAATGTTTCTTTATCTTGCAGATAGGTATGAAATATGTGAATAGAAAAGGCAGATACTCCTGAATGGTCTATATTTTGTATTATGCCTAAGTTTGTTTTTTTGGTATCTTCAAAACCCCTTCCCTCTTTCTCTCTCTCTCTCTCTCTCTCTCACAACATTCACACAAGTGTATGTGCAAAGCAAGGTGAATTGTTGTCAATGGTCTATATTTCGTATCATGTCTAAGTTGGTGTTTTGAGATTCAAATTTCAACAACCCGGCAATTTGCTGTGATATGTCTTTGGGCTGGTGAGATAAGAACATGGATCCAATTACAATTGCAGTGGAATTTGTCGAACACATTCATTTCAGTCAGATCCTCCCATTTTGTTTATTTTTTGTTTTGTCATGTATGTTCTGTTACACATATGTAGATGCTTGAAGCTTATTAAGAGCTTTCATGACATGATCAAATTGTTCTAATTCCTCAGTTTCACCCTTTCATCTTTCAACCCCTGCCCTGCATGGTCATGAAAGGTTTGTCTATGGGTAACCTGTTCCATTCAAAGCTGTCCTGAGCCATTCTGATTATGCACTCATGTGAACACGTTAGTTGGAATGTGCTTGCAAGGTTTTTTCAGTACTAAAAGCCTTGCTTTTTTGTAACCGGTGTAGTCTTTAAGTGATGTAAAAACCAGCATTTAGGTGCCTTCCAAACCTTGATTTGTCCTGTGAGTTGAGAGATGGTTATGCTTTTCAGTACAATTAAAAAAAAGTATAATTGGGGTCACCTTGCACATAATTGGTGGTTTAATTTAGTTGATTCAGGAATTCACTTGATACAGAGACTCACAGGACAAGCCCGGGTGGCTTGGCTTCGCCTAGCATCCAAAAGGCTTACTCTCTCCTCCCCATCCTGGGATTGAATCTCACCAGGACCCAAAAAACGACTAATTTTTAACGGTCTCATTTTGAAGACTTGAACAAGTTTTCTCTTGTTCACACCTAAAAATGAGTGTTTGGGAGCATGGGGGCAGATTATTGTTGCTATTTTGAGATTAAACTGCTTACATAAATATATTCATTTTGCTGCTCTGAAAGATTCAAATCCATTTTTGGTGGTATTGCAAGCTGCCATAGTACTCTTAATTGCTAAACCATGAAGCTTAAACTGGTTGGAACTGTAGGGAGCAATGCTAGCCTGGGGTGTTAGAGCTTGTGCAGTAGTTGTTGCAGCTGTTCTTGAGGGTCTGTCGTGCAGGGCGAGTAAGTTTAATTATAGGGCAGCCATTTGAAGGTGTCAAAAAGTAAATATAATTATCCCAATGGTTCAGATTACACTTATATAAAGATATCATTTTTGTTGCATAATCATTCTTTTGAGGTTTTACGAGTCTATTGCATCACAACCTTGTTGACCACCCAATTATTTGTTATTTGGCGGTCCCTATTTTATATTATGGATCTGTATGGTAACTGTTGAAAATGAAATAGAAAACAAAAATAGCGTGATGATAACGTTGCCTTGTGGTTTCTGAACTGCTCACCATGTCGTACTTGTACTCGCCTCTTCTGCTGGTTGAAAGCAAAGAGATGGAGCATGATAGGGAGTAGAACAGCTTTTTTGTTCAGGAATTGAAGGTATGGTGCCAATGTGCTGGTTGTCACTTTTCCATCTGATTTACTAATTGTGCTCAACTGCTTTTTTGTTGTTCCATGAGATCTGCACTGATCTGTTTCGAAACCTGCTAAGTCTCTGATAGTTGAGGGCAATATGTTACTACAAAATTCTATGAACATAATTAAACCCATGGCTCTTTTCTGTAGCATCAACAATTGAAGATGGCCCACTATATATTCAATGTATGTGCTTATCATCTTTGTGTTGCCCCAACAAACAGGGTTCATGGCACAAGACAAAGTAAGCCACGGCAATGGCATTATTGAGCTGATGATTGAAACACTGTTAATCAATACAATGACCTTGATTGGTGCCAACATTATGGGAACGCCACGGATTCAAGTCTATCTTCTTAATGACCTAAGTTTCAACAAATGCCCTAATACTCCAAAATAATTGGTTTTATAATATACATGCTTTCGCTATCTTCCATTATTCCAGGCGTCAAATATGCCATTATTTACCAATTCTTAAGAAAAGAATTTATGTCCACATCAGCATAAACAAACCAAAACCAAGCTACATTGTGATTAGCTTGACATTCCACATACATATCTATGATCACAGACTGCTCATGAGATGACTGAAACAGGAACGGGGGTAATAGACGCGGTTTATGTAAACATTCTATGCCACTTTTTATTAATTGATGATAACAACAAACAATCTACATCATGGGAAATAAAACAGGGCATTAGAATGGAATTCCTGGCACAGGAGAGTATGACATAAATCTATGCTGTAACAGATGTTTCCACTAGTGGAACCTTGCCAGAATAACTAACTTCAGACATCTTATCAGTTTCCCAAAGCTCTGGTAATGCTTCCCTGATGTTATGGATGCTTTCTAATGCATAATCTGCACCTTTGGTTCTCTGAGAATTTCCAACCTGCATACATTTGTACATTACAAAAGGATTAGAAATCGATAAGACTAGATGTGCAGTTCATTTTGTGGAACATTTTTAGTCTTAAGTAGGTTGTAATCATACATATTCTACAAAGTTCGCACTGACTCACCAGCACTGTGTAGAGGCCTACACGCTTTCCGGACTGTATGTTACGGACACTATCTTCAAAGAACAGCTGAGAGAACCCAAAAAAATAGAACATAATTCAACACCAAAGTGCCACAAGTACATGAAAGTAACATTATATATGGAAGTGTTATTCAAATCCTAAAGGTCATATTCTTACTGTTCTCTGGGGGTTGATTTCAGCTATTTTCAGTGCCCGTTCAATAGCATCTTCAGATGGTTTGCAGACAATTGGTGTTTTTGGCAACACTGATCCTGCATTAGGTTGAGAGAAATGGCCAATAATGTCAAAAATCTCCTTACTTCTGGTATTGTTACTAGGAATTTCCATTGAGCCCGCAAATTCAATGTCATCCTCATCATCAGATGCAGTGTTTTTGTGGGTGGGATTCAAAGTCTCAAAGCAGATTATTCCTTCAAAACAGTCTTCTAGCCCAAGAATGCTAAGAACTTTAGCAGCATGGACCCTGTCGGCATTTGTGAAGATCTATGCAGCAGAGAGGAAAAAATATCAAAATGAGTAAGAAGAGAGCTATGCATGACATTCAGTGTAATATCAATTTAGGACAAAAGGACTTACTACTTTCCTAAGAGGTACACTAAGCAAAAGACTTCTTAGAACAGGATCAGGTTTTAGATTTTCATAAGGTAATCTCCCATGAACAAAACTGCAACAGAAAAGTAAACAATCAATCACCTTAACCATATATAACCAAGTCACTGAAACAAGATCAATCATTCATGAAACCAAAAAAAAGTGATGTATATGGGGTTTAGTTCCTAACCTATGATACTCATCATAGTTGAAATCATAACCAATTGCCTGCAAAAGTGATACCCACCTAGTATTAGTGTCAAACATGCTTATTTTGAATGAACAATCCCACAGATTTTTCAGAACAAAGTCAAAAACCATACCCTAAGGCCTGCCATTGTTGTCCCATAATTCTTGTAAAGTAGGTTGCACAAATCAGGGATTTTGCTCCTATGTATGCCTAGCTTCTCAATCATGTAATCTGAAAAAGTTTTCATCCAAATAATTAGCATTTGAAGGCGTAGAAAATACCGAAAAAAAAATGCAATTTGAAACAAGTTTACCTTCAATATTCTTGCGGCATCCCACTGCTAAACCAGAACTAAGGGGATAAAGAGTATCGTCGAGATCTGCAAGCACAAACATATAGTCAGATACTTTTTGGTAGACAAATGCAATTTGAAATTGACTTATTTTAAGCAGTTAAAACTTACCAAACAGAAGACAATCATATATTGGCCTCTGAACCTGCCTGAAACGTTCCTCGTACTCCATCTTAATCTAAAATAGCTTGAGTAGAGAATGAAAAGAGGTAAGCATTGCGTGCCAGGATAGTTTAAATCCACCCAAGTTCATATCAACATTCAATCTTATTCTCAATCGGAAAATTTTTATGACTTGGGAAAAGTTGGGGTCTATAATCTTTAGAATACTCTTGACTCAAAAAACCAACAACTAGGATGAGGCCCTCATGAGTGTCTGAATGGACAATCCACGACCACTTCCAATACTGAGCCAATAACCCCAATGGATAACTCAAGCGATATCACAGACTGTAAATTAGACATTCTCAATTTGAATTTTGATAATCTTTTAAGGTCAGGAGGAATTCATCCCTCATTAATACTTCAATACCGGTACAGATGGTCTACTTTGACCAGACGAAGAGGGAATTGGTCTGGGTGAGCGTAAGTGGCCCAAACGATTCGTACAGACAACGGTTGAACCAAAAAAAATATATAAAACCAAGAAAAAGTGGACCAGTAACTTGTAGAGATTTGAAATTTTTGAAAAAAAAAATGTATGCACAACCTCAAAAGTTGTTCATAAATATTTAAAATTAGTTGTGTCCAGAAACTAAATCTGCCACAAAGACAAACAACTTGTTCATGTATTACACAAAACCCTTTTTCACAAAATATCTAAACTATTAAAAACCAAAGGAAACCAACTATGATATCTCCCATGAACACACATTTGGTAATCAAAATCAACAGAAAAAACCCAGATAACTGAAAATTTATGTTTTTAGAGCGATAAAATGCAAGAATTTCCCTGACAATGGTTTCATCATCAAAGAAATTGACTGTTTTTGAAGTCTCTCTATATGTGAAGCAAGATAATGAACGTGAATGAACCCAAGTAAATGACAATCCTCGAGAACAGAACTCACCAGAATTGAAATAACTGAACGTTAGAGAGGAAGAAACGTGATAGGGATGAGTAGAGCAAGAAAGAGAGGCCAATGTAGAGACTAGAGAGAGAAACAGGGCTTTCAGAGAGAGAAAGAGAGAAAGGGAGAGAGAA
The DNA here is from genome assembly GCA_963454935.2 of Ilex paraguariensis. Classification (NCBI taxonomy): domain Eukaryota; kingdom Viridiplantae; phylum Streptophyta; class Magnoliopsida; order Aquifoliales; family Aquifoliaceae; genus Ilex; species Ilex paraguariensis. Next base: position 158,090 of record CAUOFW020007502.1, read on the forward strand.
TCTCTGCAGATAGGCTGAAAGAAGCAGAGGAGAGGGGGAAGGAAGATGAGGCATTCGTGGGGTTTAAATAGAAAAACCGTTAAGCTTTTTTACACTATTTTAAACACGGAAATGAAAACTTATCAATAACTAAAAATATTTACATTCAGTACCCCTTTAGTCCTTAATTAACCGCTTTCATCCCACTTATCTTCTTTACTATAACTTTCTTCTATCTTTCTATCAGTTTCACATTAGTTTATTAGATTTTCACTCGAAAATGACATATATATGTATAGCCAAATTGCGTGCAATTTACACTAATTGAATTCATATTACCTTAAAAAAATTGATTAATCTATGGGTATTTTAGTCTAATTTCACCAAATAATTGTCTTTGAAACAATATAAAATCAATACTCTCTGCCCATATCTATTTAGTCAAAAAGAGAGTTTTGGTCAATCGATCTGAGGAAAGTACTCAAATTAGAAATAGTATATCAATTAAGGTAATTCGTAATGTTCGATTGACTTTGAAACAACAAATAAACTTACGGACACAGCATTTTCAGGGAGTTTGAAATAACTAAAACTTGAAGTTGCTAGGTGATAAAATTAATATACGAGGAGGAAACGTGGCTGGGGGCCCATAGTATAATTTCCATATAATTTTAAACTTATGGTGTTTTTATTTGAATTGAAAGTTTGAAACTAATCACGAAGAAACCATCGTACATTCTGGACCCTCTTTTTTGTGAATGTTTTTAATGTAACGATGATATTGCATCATCACTGATACGTGAAATATTACGTAGATTAAGTGAATTTTATTATTTTAATAATTATCAATGGCCACCTTATTTAATAATGGAGTCTGCTTATCCTATATAATGTTTTATTATTAAACGGTGATGTTAAGTATCAGACATAATATCATAATTTTGGGAAAAACTCTATGGTACCAAAAAAAATAAAAATTGGTATTGATACTGTTAGTTACTTACTTTGTACGATAAAATTATAATTTTAAAAAAAAATTACAACTGTTTAAAAAAGGTCATGATTAATCGTAGACACTCATGATCGATCATAAAAATGTGATATTAATCACAACATTCCATGATTGATTATATCATTTTATGTTTGGTTCATATCCTATGTCAAATCATTCTCAAAATGACTACCCCAACTCTATCCAAAATTAGGCTATAGCGACTCTAGTTATACCGTGTAAAATTGTGCCATTGAAAATACGTATGCAGACTGAAGTCTTGGCCATAATTCTCATCCAAAATGAGGTGAGACATTTTATTATCTCATACTTAGGGAGTACATAGTGCAATTTTTCCGAAACAACGGGGGTTATGCTTAACTCGATCAAACCACACGGGGTATAATGTGCAATTTCCCCCAAAACTTAGTGGGTTAAAATTAAGTAAAGTAATTACGGGGTTTGAACAAAAAATGTACTAAGTTTTGGTTTTTATACCAAAACATCTAGTGACTTCTTGGGCATGGAAATACTTTATTTATTTATTTATTTTTTGTACATTGATTAATTCTCTTTCTGATCCGCTTAAAAGTAGACCATCCATATTGAATAAATCTCTCAAATTTTGACTCCATAGAATTTCTATAATACTATGATTTTGACAACAATTAATTGTGTTAATTTTATGTTAAAAAAAGGGAAACTAGTTACACGATGGTGCGAATATATCAGCATTAATAAACTAAATTTTATCAGACTTCTACAGTTAAACGTGTTTAAATTAGACTAGTACTATGTTGAATGATTTCCTAAAAAGTCCGCGTTTTGCACTTTTTTAAAAAGAAGAAGAAGAAGGTGCACGTTGGTCAATGGTTAAAGCTCATTTTTCGATGTTTATTTTAAAACTACAAAAACAATGCGTTCAAGTTAGTCTCACATTAGGACCACTGACTAGTTTTTAGCAGAACCAAGAATAGAATAGGCCAAAGATCTGGGCATTTTTGAATGATAAAATTGAGGTCAAATGTCCTTTTCATACTTGACCCAGTGTACAAGCATTTTGTTGATTGTGATATGTCACGATACTTTATTTCATCCAAACAAATCACAGGGGTTCTAAAAAAATTAGGACCATGACAAAGTTTTGCCGTTGACTGTCCCAGGTTATAAAAAATTTATCTTTTATAAATATTTTAGTTTTAGTGTGAATGACCTGTTAGTTCGGACATCTTTGATCGTTAAAAAAAATAATAATAATAAAAGAAATAGTACCTCTACCCAAGGTAAGACTTTAGCGACTTCGGTGATACTTAGGTGTGTAAAATTGTTCTCCCTTGAAATACGTATGTAGATTGAATTTTTAGTCATATATATTTCTTATCTAAAATGAGATGACACATCTTATATTTTACTAGGGTAACTCGTGTCTGAAGGCACGATGAAATATAAATAGTTTTGAAAAGAATGTTAGTAGTCGTTAGATGAGTTTATTTGAGACCATCGAATAAGTTTATTAAAATTTACTCTATTCTATATTATAAATATTTAGGGTATGCATAGTGCATTTTTTCTAAATCCGACTCGATCAAACTACACACGAAATAATATGCAATTTCCCCCAAAAACCTAGTGGGGTTAAAGTTAATTACTAAGGTAATTATGGGGTTTGAATAAAAAATATACTAATCTTTGCTTTTTATACGCAAACATCTACCGACTTTTGGGCAGGCTTTGACAAATATAAGCATTTGGTATGTATGAACATGAAACCTAAACACGTTTACCTAATTAATTTGGCAGATTACACCTGGTCACAAGATTTCGAGTGGATAATCTATACAAGTTTGAACTCTATGTAATTAAAAAAAGAAAAAAAGGAATAGTGCCATTGGATTGACCGTGAGATACATTAAACCTTAGACATTAGAATTTGATTTTAATTGAATGACTATAATAAAATCACGTCATTTAATCAGATTTTTAAGTTCAAATAGAATTAATCATTAAACATAATAAAAACAACTTGTACGTCGGTCAATGGTTGAAGCTCTTTTTTCTATGTTTTTGTTGAAACTATAAAAAACAATGCGTTCAAGTTAATGTGACATTAGGACAATTGGTTAGTTTTTAGCAAAACCAAGCATTGAATAGGCCAAGATGTGGGCATTTTTCAATGGAAAAATTGAGGTGTCAAATGCCCTTTTCACACTTGACCCAGTGTAAAGCATTTTTGTTGGCTGTGAGATGTCACGATACTCGATTTTGGAGCGGTTGATTCTCGAACTCAAATTTATAATATGTAACTCGTGTATATGAATACATTCTGTCGCACCAATCAAGATCTTTAACAATTCAAACTCTTTACCTAAACCCATGGACTGACCATGGGAGGGTTTGGTTGGAACTAGAGGGGCCTTCTACCTACAGTTTCTAGGGCTTATTTGATATGCTTTTTGGGAGGAGTTTAGATTGACTTGTCTAAACTCGAGTTTGACCAAAGATGGGATTTAATGAACGAATTTAATATTTAATGTTGTTCATACCCATATTTGGTATGCGCAGGGATATATGACTATTACAATAATATATTTATATTTAAATGACTATTGTGCCTCTTAACTAATTTAATCTAAATATCAGTATGAATATATGAAGGGTATAAATATCATTTGAATATAAAACCCCCAAACCCACATATGAAACCCACCCCCCATGAGTTTCACGAAACCCATGAACAAAAGTTTCATGATCGGACCGAATTTCAAACCCTAGGCTAAATTTATAGTTACCAAACATGGACAAACTTCAAATCTTAGCAACTTTTTGGGACTAAACCGAAAGAGATTTATTCTTTATGAATATTTTTGTTTTGGTGTGGATAGTTTACCTTTAATCGAACCGAACAGAAAATTAATTGAAATACGCATAAATTAATTTGAACATTTTAGCCGTTTAACCCAAAAAAATTAGCAAAATGACACATCTCACTGAACCCATATGTTGTTTAGATTTATCTTATCATTTCTACATGAATGGTTATAAATAATTCAAACCATGATCGATGATTGAGAATTATTTTCTCTAGGTATCAAAAAGTTTGAATTTTCGATAACATACCCTCCTCTTTTTTTATCTTTTTTGAATCTAACTTGCAAAGCATGAGCTGGCCACCACCTGGGGTTCAGTGAGAAGCCTCCAATTAAGTTTTTAACAACAACTGTCTCCTTATAATTACCCAAATAAAAGACAAAGCTTCCTGCAACTCGCATGTGACAACTATTATCTTCCCTAACTTTCTTGGTTGCTTTTCGTTTTTCTCTCTCTCTACAATGGCATAGGGGGTGAAAAGTTATTGACACGTAATGACGTGATTTTAATATAATTATTGAATTAATCGTGAGTTTCAACGTTAAATAAAATTTGTTATTGATTCAATGGTTATAGTACATTAAGTATTCAAATTAGATTCAAATAATATTTTTCATATGTTTTAAACTCGCAATTTTTCATATGTTTGAAAATACACTTTACTTCCTTGAGGTTTTCAAAAATTCTATATCTTATCTTAGGTTTTTAAAAATCTTATACATCACAAATTGTGTTACAAACATGACTTATATCACTTTCAATGCACTAACCCACAACTCACTTTCACAATCGTAACGAGAAAATAATATTTATGATAATAATTTATTTGTAGTGATTATTAATGTCATAAATGAGAAAACAAGTAGACCATGATATGATTTCAAATTAATTTTTAGATTTCATGATCCAAATTAATATTAACGATTATATCATAAAAAAATATATTTTTCCAAGGTTTGTTGTTTCTAGATATCTGACATTAACAATAACACGTTGAATGATCCTATTACATAAATTTCTTAACCATATATTTTTTTTTGACCTCCCACACAGTACAATTTTTGATTTCGTTCCTGATCATCAGAAAAAAAGAGCTTTATTGAGTCCTAAATATTGATCATTGTTAGTAGTTGGATTATTTATTAGTATATCCTACAACAAGAAGGGTATGGTCCAAACTTTTTTTCTCTACAGTTAGTGGTGTCCGGGTTACTTATGCGCACCTCAACTAATCATCTTTCCGGTCTAGTTAAAATGTAGGATATTTATGCCGGAACTAGAATATTTATGAGGGATAATTCTCTCATGACTCAACCGCATTGCCAAAATTTGAATTTATAACGTTTGAATTTACAACTTGTTCTTATTAAGACTTGAATTAACCTTAGGATTAATGGATAAAACCTTTCAAAGCTAAATAATAACTAACTTCACATCGATCTTATATCATTTAGTAAATTGTCATCCCTAATTGAAACACCTAATGACAGGTGTGACCTAATAAATCACTAATCAACAAACTCCAACACTAATGCAAGAATTTGATGAATCACTAATTCTTTTGTCTTTATCCTAAACCCTCCATTATTGTTTGCTATGTTCTTATCATTTCCACACATATATGATTACAAAAGCTTAGGCATGATTTTGCTTATTTTCATGGAACAGTAGTCATGTGATATGCACGCCCAAACTAATATTTTTCGATTCTTGGGATGTTGCATGCGTGTGGGTGTGGGTTTGTGTATTTTATTACTTACTATATATGTGTATAAATGTTGACAGTACTGCTTGATTAGTTTAAAAGTGGTAGGCAATAATTGGATCCCTCAGTTCTTTATAGAAGATATTATTGGGTATTAAGAGTTTCTGGATCAGTTTACGTGTACTTAAACTAATCCTCTTTCTGATCTGGTCAAAAGCGGACTATCCACGTTGGGATTGAGGTATTCATGATGAATAAATCTCTTATGACTTGTCTCTAAAGGGGTGTCAAGATTCAAACTCAAGACATCTTAATTTACAGTTCGTCTTTATTATCATTTGAACTTTTTCTTGGAGTTGAAGGGCATTTCATATTAATAAATGAAAGTTGCAAAGAGCGTGAATAGATCAAACATAAATAACACAGATGTCCTAATACTAGGCTAAATATTACCAAAAACTTTATTAGCTCCAAAAATACCAAAGCAATTAGGAAGAAGAGAAAAAGTCCAAGTCTAGTATGCAACATTAAGAAATACAAAATGAAAAATAAAAGTGCTTAAAACGTGGTTTAAACTTCATTTTTACGTGAAAAAAATTGGGATGATGGCAAATATCAATTTTGTGAACTTTGCTAAGAGCTTTCCGTCATGGGGTTTTGATCAATTTTGCACCTCAATTAACGTTATTCATGACGATCCTGATCTATCACAAAATATTCGGCTATACGTGTTGAATCACTCTTCACCCTCAATTATTTCAACTAACTGGTTGGCCCTCTAAGGTGACCCTTACAATGTTGTCATTGTTCTTATTATTGATGTAATACTCTAGTTTATTATTAGACTCCTCTAATTTCATTGAGTAAGTAAGGTTAGTTGGCTTCGAAAGCTACAACAACGGGGATCAGAAGCATCGTATTATAGCAATCATCTTATATATATATAAAATAACATAAGATTCTTGAGGATTTGGTTCCTTTCATAAAGATTGGAACTATTCGGAAAGTTAACCTTGATGTGTCTTGAAAAGATGAACTTGGCTGAGAAAAGCCAATAATGCTGGTAAATGATAAGCATTAGTCAACACCAACGAACGGTTGGTCTAGTAGGTAAGAATTCAAATTTTCTTATTTAATGCTTATGTTTCAATTTTCATAGTTATGACAATTCGTTGGGATTAAATTTATTCTTCAGCGCCTAAAATACGGAGTAAGACCTTAACTTCGGCCCCAACACTGGTGTGGTGGAATCCCCTATAGAAAGCTGTGTGGTGCTGAGGGGTAATACTTTCTGACAAATATATGGAGTGACTTATCTGTACATTCAATTTTCTCACCTGGGGGATAAAAATTAATCGACTTACAACTCAATTCAATAAAACTTTGTATTAATATTGTTTGGGTTTGACTACACAAATTCTCTTTTGTTATTGTGATCTATTAAGAATCATACTTGGATTCATATTCGTATTTAGTTTGATGAGTGTTACAGTGGTTGTTAGCTATATAATGTAACCCGGATTGGTAAAGTTAAATATTAGTTTACTTCTACCTGGATTTTAAGATGATCTTGAAGTGCATAATTTGTTGGCCCAAGTGCACAAGATGCAATTTTGGATTACCTAAACAATAATAGATTTCAAACGATAAGGGTCATCCTTAATACACAAGACTATCGTCTATAATAGTAAGAGATACAAGAAATAGGCAAGAGCGACCCTTTTTTAAGAAATTGATTGCCGAACTTGAACTTGTGGTGTATCGTCTCGTCTTGTTAAATGAAACTATATCTTTTCTCTAGATTCACCTTCCAAAGATCATAAAGAAATTTACATATTGAACTCAGACTATATAACTCACACAATAACCCTAAAATCATTGAAAACAAAAAACCAGTGTCAACTCATTTTCTCAAATAAACCTTTTATAGTAATATAAGATGTAATTTTCGAAATAAACGATCAATAATGCAGTTCAAATGATCATNCAAATATCAATTTTGTGAACTTTGCTAAGAGCTTTCCGTCATGGGGTTTTGATCAATTTTGCACCTCAATTAACGTTATTCATGACGATCCTGATCTATCACAAAATCTTCGGCTATACGTGTTGAATCACTCTTCACCCTCAATTATTTCAACTAACTGGTTGGCCCTCTAAGGTGACCCTTACAATGTTGTCATTGTTCTTATTATTGATGTAATACTCTAGTTTATTATTAGACTCCTCTAATTTCATTGAGTAAGTAAGGTTAGTTGGCTTCGAAAGCTACAACAACGGGGATCAGAAGCATCGTATTATAGCAATCATCTTATATATATATAAAATAACATAAGATTCTTGAGGATTTGGTTCCTTTCATAAAGATTGGAACTATTCGGAAAGTTAACCTTGATGTGTCTTGAAAAGATGAACTTGGCTGAGAAAAGCCAATAATGCTGGTAAATGATAAGCATTAGTCAACACCAACGAACGGTTGGTCTAGTAGGTAAGAATTCAAATTTTCTTATTTAATGCTTAGGTTTCAGTTTTCATAGTTATGACAATTCGTTGGGATTAAATTTACTCTTCAGCGCCTAAAATACGGAGTAAGACCTTAACTTCGGCCCCAACACTGGTGTGGTGGAATCCCCTACAGAAAGCTGTGTGGTGCTGAGGGGTAATACTTTCTGACAAATATATGGAGTGACTTATCTGTACATTCAATTTTCTCACCTGGGGGATAAAAATTAATCGACTTACAACTCAATTCAATAAAACTTTGTATTAATATTGTTTGGGTTTGACTACACAAATTCTCTTTTGTTATTGTGATCTATTAAGAATCATACTTGGATTCATATTCGTATTTAGTTTGATGAGTGTTACAGTGGTTGTTAGCTATATAATCTAACCCGGATTGGTAAAGTTAAATATTAGTTTACTTCTACCTGGATTTTAAGATGATCTTGAAGTGCATAATTTGTTGGCCCAAGTGCACAAGATGCAATTTTGGATTACCTAAACAATAATAGATTTCAAACGATAAGGGTCATACTTAATACACAAGACTATCGTCTATAATAGTAAGAGATACAAGAAATAGGCAAGAGCGACCCTTTTTTAAGAAATTGATTGCCGAATATAACTCACACAATAACCCTAAAATCATTGAAAACAAAAAACCAGTGTCAACTCATTTTCTCAAATAAACCTTTTATAGTAATATAAGATGTAATTTTCGAAATAAACGATCAATAATGCAGTTCAAATGATCATATGAAAAAATAATAAGTCAAAACTTAGGCTATATAACTCTAGAAAACACCTCAAGAGATGGAGACCCAATGTCAAGTTGGGTTGCAACTCGGGTGGTTGAACGGGTTGACAAATTAAGCAAACTAAGTCGAAATCATAATATCCTTAACTCGAAACATTGTACCAAAAGCTTAGAGATTTTGTTGATTCAAGTTCTCTGCTACTCACCATTCCTCGAGGCCAAAGACAGGATCGAATCATCACTTCTGAATTTGCGTCCGATACATTTTCATTATGTTATTTACTTAAACCCATCGCATCATGTAGCTCATGTCATTTCAGACATTTCAAGTTTCTTAATTTTAAACCCAAAAGTTTGAGGGGATGAGATTAAAACTGTCACAAAAGGACATTAGATGTGGTTGACATAAATAACTTGTTGTTCTTTTCTGCCTTTTCCTTTGGTATAGACTATAGAGTGGGAAANAAGCTTAGAGATTTTGTTGATTCAAGTTCTCTGCTACTCACCATTCCTCGAGGCCAAAGACAGGATCGAATCATCACTTCTGAATTTGCGTCCGATACATTTTCATTATGTTATTTACTTAAACCCATCGCATCATGTAGCTCATGTCATTTCAGACATTTCAAGTTTCTTAATTTTAAACCCAAAAGTTTGAGGGGATGAGATTAAAACTGTCACAAAAGGACATTAGATGTGGTTGACATAAATAACTTCTTGTTCTTTTCTGCCTTTTCCTTTGGTATAGACTATAGAGTGGGANTAGAAAGCTGTGTGGTGCTGAGGGGTAATACTTTCTGACAAATATATGGAGTGACTTATCTGTACATTCAATTTTCTCACCTGGGGGATAAAAATTAATCGACTTACAACTCAATTCAATAAAACTTTGTATTAATATTGTTTGGGTTTGACTACACAAATTCTCTTTTGTTATTGTGATCTATTAAGAATCATACTTGGATTCATATTCGTATTTAGTTTGATGAGTGTTACAGTGGTTGTTAGCTATATAATGTAACCCGGATTGGTAAAGTTAAATATTAGTTTACTTCTACCTGGATTTTAAGATGATCTTGAAGTGCATAATTTGTTGGCCCAAGTGCACAAGATGCAATTTTGGATTACCTAAACAATAATAGATTTCAAACGATAAGGGTCATACTTAATACACAAGACTATCGTCTATAATAGTAAGAGATACAAGAAATAGGCAAGAGCGACCCTTTTTTAAGAAATTGATTGCCGAACTTGAACTTGTGGTGTATCGTCTCGTCTTGTTAAATGAAACTATATCTTTTCTCTAGATTCACCTTCCAAAGATCATAAAGAAATTTACATATTGAACTCAGACTATATAACTCACACAATAACCCTAAAATCATTGAAAACAAAAAACCAGTGTCAACTCATTTTCTCAAATAAACCTTTTATAGTAATATAAGATGTAATTTTCGAAATAAACGATCAATAATGCAGTTCAAATGATCATATGAAAAAATAATAAGTCAAAACTTAGGCTATATAACTCTAGAAAACACCTCAAGAGATGGAGACCCAATGTCAAGTTGGGTTGCAACTCGGGTGGTTGAACGGGTTGACAAATTAAGCAAACTAAGTCGAAATCATAATATCCTTAACTCGAAACATTGTACCAAAAGCTTAGAGATTTTGTTGATTCAAGTTCTCTGCTACTCACCATTCCTCGAGGCCAAAGACAGGATCGAATCATCACTTCTGAATTTGCGTCCGATACATTTTCATTATGTTATTTACTTAAACCCATCACATCATGTAGCTCATGTCATTTCAGACATTTCAAGTTTCTTAATTTTAAACCCAAAAGTTTGAGGGGATGAGATTAAAACTGTCACAAAAGGACATTAGATGTGGTTGACATAAATAACTTGTTGTTCTTTTCTGCCTTTTCCTTTGGTATAGACTATAGAGTGGGAAAAAAAAAAAGGTTGCACTTTATTCTTTTGCAAACGTACAGCCTGCACTGTATTCTCCTGTACTATGTGTTCAACTCTGCCATTCTAACTCCAACTAAGAATCCACATATAAGTCAATTGAACAAAGTTTTGTTTAATTAAACACAAAACTCCAATTAGGATACAGCTCTCCCAGATTAAAACACATATCATGGTTGNTAAGAGATACAAGAAATAGGCAAGAGCGACCCTTTTTTAAGAAATTGATTGCCGAACTTGAACTTGTGGTGTATCGTCTCGTCTTGTTAAATGAAACTATATCTTTTCTCTAGATTCACCTTCCAAAGATCATAAAGAAATTTACATATTGAACTCAGACTATATAACTCACACAATAACCCTAAAATCATTGAAAACAAAAAACCAGTGTCAACTCATTTTCTCAAATAAACCTTTTATAGTAATATAAGATGTAATTTTCGAAATAAACGATCAATAATGCAGTTCAAATGATCATATGAAAAAATAATAAGTCAAAACTTAGGCTATATAACTCTAGAAAACACCTCAAGAGATGGAGACCCAATGTCAAGTTGGGTTGCAACTCGGGTGGTTGAACGGGTTGACAAATTAAGCAAACTAAGTCGAAATCATAATATCCTTAACTCGAAACATTGTACCAAAAGCTTAGAGATTTTGTTGATTCAAGTTCTCTGCTACTCACCATTCCTCGAGGCCAAAGACAGGATCGAATCATCACTTCTGAATTTGCGTCCGATACATTTTCATTATGTTATTTACTTAAACCCATCACATCATGTAGCTCATGTCATTTCAGACATTTCAAGTTTCTTAATTTTAAACCCAAAAGTTTGAGGGGATGAGATTAAAACTGTCACAAAAGGACATTAGATGTGGTTGACATAAATAACTTCTTGTTCTTTTCTGCCTTTTCCTTTGGTATAGACTATAGAGTGGGAAAAAAAAAGGTTGCACTTTATTCTTTTGCAAACGTACAGCCTGCACTGTATTCTCCTGTACTATGTGTTCAACTCTGCCATTCTAACTCCAACTAAGAATCCACATATAAGTCAATTGAACAAAGTTTTGTTTAATTAAACACAAAACTCCAATTAGGATACAGCTCTCCCAGATTAAAACACATATCATGGTTGAAGGGTAGACATCATTCTATATTTTGTCAGGTTCGTATCGTGTATAGGTGTGTACAATTAAATTTGATAGTACTCAGAGTAATTTTCAAACATGAGGTTGGACTAAGNAAAGTTTTGTTTAATTAAACACAAAACTCCAATTAGGATACAGCTCTCCCAGATTAAAACACATATCATGGTTGAAGGGTAGACATCATTCTATATTTTGTCAGGTTCGTATCGTGTATAGGTGTGTATAATTAAATTTGATAGTACTCAGAGTAATTTTCAAACATGAGGTCGGACTAGGNCTCTCCCAGATTAAAACACATATCATGGTTGAAGGGTAGACATCATTCTATATTTTGTCAGGTTCGTATCGTGTATAGGTGTGTACAATTAAATTTGATAGTACTCAGAGTAATTTTCAAACATGAGGTTGGACTAAGAGGTCAGACCAAGAGGTCAGACGAGCAGGTCTGGAAAAGAAGTCAGGAAAGACACGCAGAGCCTAGGTCAGAGCTAGAGCTCTCCCCTCCCAAGCACGCCAACAGCGGAAGTTATAAGGAAACAATTGGAGGATAACAGAAAGTTGTTAAGTGGCAAAGAGCCATGTTCAAGGTATAAAATCCTTAATTAGCCAAGATCTTCTCCTAAGATTAAGGAAAGTTCCTCGGATAAAAAGCGAGGATCTCGAGGTAGATCCCATAGAACTAGGAACAACCCTATAAATATTATGCAACTCTCTCATAGGAAGGGGGGGGGGCAAGTAACACATATTCTATCCTGTAAACTTACTGAAAGAGGAGCAAAGAGAAAGGGAGCAAGAGTCTTCATTGAAGAGTGGATTAGCCGAGCTCCCGAACTGGTGAACAACTATAATTCTATTGTGTCAATCCCTCAATTTCCCGTCGATTGCTCTTTCGAGCCTTGTAGCTCTGATCCTAAAAGTTGGATACTAATCATTCTATCCCCTCATTACCATAAATTTACATCACATTAAGTTGCACCATTAGTTTGGTGCTGTCTGTGGGAACTATTGTTCCTGTTACAAATACGCTGATCTTTCAGTGACTGATGATTTTAACCCGTAACATGAGTAGAAGCCAGACCAATCTACCATGGATGCAAGAACAACAGGAAATCACCAACGATAGACAGCCTGAAAATGNATAAATTTACATCACATTAAGTTGCACTATTAGTTTGGTGCTGTCTGTGGGAACTATTGTTCCTGTTACAAATACGCTGATCTTTCAGTGACTGATGATTTTAACCCGTAACATGAGTAGAAGCCAGACCAATCTACCATGGATGCAAGAACAACAGGAAGTCACCAACGATAGACAGCTTGAAAACGTCTTAGGAGCAAATCCCCCCATGGGGAATCCCCACGCAAATAATGAGTTGGAGGCTCTTCGTCTAGTTAATCAACGTCTGATACAACAGAATAAAGAGTTCTTAAAGCTCTTATAACGCCCAGAGGAGGCATGACCGGCCCAAGAAGGCCAGAATAACCCCCCTCACAGAGAGCAACAATATTTCGATCCCCTCAGAGAAGTTGGTGAAGGAGAGGAAAATAGTCTGACCTGGGGACAAGATCCTCATCCACCCCCAAGGAATGGACGCAATGAAGAGGTGCAAAGTCAAAATGCTGGGGAAGAAAGGAATGAAGGAAGCTGTGAAGAACAAGGTTCCAGTTACAATGGATGCCATAGTATAACAAACTAAGTCGCCATTCACGGCAGGCGTGTTGCATTTTTCCTTCCCCCTAAAATTAAGAATGCCGCATATAGAAACTTTTAATGGGACAAAGGACCCCATAAACCACTTAAATACTTATAAAAACCAGATGGAACTCCATGGATATCNCCTCAGAGAAGTTGGTGAAGGAGAGGAAAATAGTCTGACCTGGGGACAAGATCCTCATCCACCCCCAAGGAATGGACGCAATGAAGAGGTGCAAAGTCAAAATGCTGGGGAAGAAAGGAATGAAGGAAGCTGTGAAGAACAAGGTTCTAGTTACAATGGATGCCATAGTATAACAAACTGAGTCGCCATTCACGGCAGGCGTGTTGCATTTTTCCTTCCCCCTAAAATTAAGAATGCTGCATATAGAAACTTTTAATGGGACAAAAGGACCCCATAAACCACTTAAATACTTATAAAAACCAGATGGAACTCCATGGATATCAAGACCCAGTGCGCTGTAGAGCCTTCGCCATCACGTTAAAAGGGTCAGCCCTGACATGGTTCAATAGGCTCCCCTTGGCCTCAATCTCCTCCTTTAAAGAGCTTTCTATATCCTTTGTATCTCACTTCATAGGAGCTTGGATATATCAGAAGTCGAGCTACCATTTATTGAATGTGAAGCAAGGACCCCATGAGAACCTTAGGCCTTATGTCCAGCGGTTCAACTCGGAGTCACTGAGAGTGGATGTCCTATATGAAAAGTTTGCCATTACAACATTTATAGCTGGTCTGGGCGTACAATCCAAAGATCTGATGTTCTCTATTTCAAAGAACCCTTAGGCAAGCATGGCTGAGGTATTGGCTAAGGCAGAAAAATACATAAACGATGAAGAAGCCCTTCTCTCAAAAGTGGGACGTTCATCTACGCTCAAAGATAAAGGGAAAGAGGAAAGGAAAAGGGACTGAAGTCCCAGAAGAGAAAGAGGGCGTGATAGGTCTTCAAGAAGAGACAGAGATCGCTCTCCCAAAAGAAAGGGAGATGTCAGAGATCGCTTAGGTCCGTCNGAAAAATACATAAACGATGAAGAAGCCCTTCTCTCAAAAGTGGGACGTTCATCTACACTCAAAGATAAAGGGAAAGAGGAAAGGAAAAGGGACTGAAGTCCCAGAAGAGAAAGAGGGCGTGATAGGTCTCCAAGAAGAGACAGAGATCGCTCCCCCAAAAGAAAGGGAGATGTCAGAGATCGCTTAGGTCCGTCATGGCCAGAGCTACAACCAAGGTACGCACCTCTGCAGCTCCCCCCACTCACCGCAACGATATCTTAGATCTTATACGAGGTGCAGAGCGAGAAGTTTTTAAGGTGGCCACCCCGGATGAAAGTAGACCCAGCAAAGAGAGATCCCACAAAGTATTGCCAATACCATAGAGATCATGGCCACCATACTGATGATTATATCCAACTGAAGAAAGATATTGAGTTTTTGATCCAGCAAGGTCAGTTACGCCGTTATGTAGCTTGGGATAATCAGGACCGAGCCCCTCCACCTCCACCGCCTCAGCAACAGGCTCCTGTGTTGCATTAACAACCCCTGGGCGAAATCAGAATAATTTCTAAAGGGTTCACAGGGGAGTCCAATNTTGAGTTTTTGATCCAGCAAGGTCAGTTACGCCGTTATGTAGCTTGGGATAATCAGGACCGAGCCCTTCCACCTCCACCGCCTCAGCAACAGGCTCCTGTGTTGCATTAACAACCCCTGGGCGAAATCAGAGTAATTTCTAAAGGGTTCACAGGGGGAGGGGAGTCCAGTTCTGCCCGATAGGCACACCTGTGCAGAATCAGAGATGGCGAAGCGTTGAAAATACACACAGTGTCCAAGGCACCTCGGCTGAACACGACCATTACCTTTTCAGACTCAAATTTGGAAGGCTACCAGCACCCCCATGATGATCCACTGGTGGTTGGAGCTGTAGTGGCTAATAGAACTGTTCACCGAGTCTTAATTGACAACGGGAGCTCAGCAGATATCATATTCACTTCTGCATTTGACAAAATGGAGGTAGGTAGGGAAAAGCTGGAGTCGGTCAGTGCTCACCTGTTGGGTTTTGTAGGAGAGATGTTATTACNCAACTCAGAGTAGGGCACAGACTCAACTTCAATCATCTGATCAATTCGCATCTCCTTCAATAAATCCAATTCAGGAGGACCTACTAACCAAATTAAATCCTACGNGACAAGTGGCGACTGTGCATTGACTTCATTGATCTCAACCGAGCATGCCCCAAGGATAGCTTTTCTTTACCTCGGATAGACCTAACANTGTAGGAGAGATGTTATTACCCCTGAGTTTAATTCGACTCGTCCTCACCATGGGAGTTCCTCCCTGCTAGGCCACCACCAAAGTAAGGTTCCTAGTGGTGGATGCCCCTTCTGCATATAATATGCTTCTCGGGAGGCCCTCCATCAACGTGATGAAGACAATCTCCTCTGCCTATCACTTGGTTATGAAATTTCCTATAGAAAATAGAGTTGAAGCGGTCCGAGAAGACCAACGGGTAGCAAGAGAGTGCTACATGACCTCGATGCAACAGAGAGAAGTCGAGAATGTCCAGCTAGATGAGTTGGATATGAGGGACGAACTGGGGACTAGACCAACACCATCAGAGGAGCTAGAGCCTGTCCATCTTAATGAGGAGCCTGAACACCTTGTTTACGTTGGAACTAAGCTAAGCAAGGAAATAAAGACCTCCTCATCCAATTCCTAAAGGAAAATAGGGGAATATTCGCCTGGAAGCAAGAAGACATGGAAGGAATCGACCCCTCGATTATCACACACAAGCTCAGTGTGAATCCCACATGCCGAACGATCAAGCAAAAATGAAGGAGTTTTTCCCTAGAACACCAAAAGGTAATCAATCAAGAGATCAGTAAACTTTTCCACGCCAGAGCCATTAGGGAAGTTGACTAACCTACCTGGCTAGCCAATGCGGTTCTTGTCAAGAAAACCAACGACAAGTGGCGACTGTGCATTGACTTCATTGATCTCAACCGAGCATGCCCCAAGGATAGCTTTTCTTTACCTCGGATAGACCTAACAGTAGATGCCACAGCTGGACATGAACTCCTCAGTTTCATGGACGCTTTCTCAGGATATAATCAGATCAGAATGGATCTAGCCGACTAAGAAAAAACTTTCTTTATAACCGAGCAAGGAACGTACTGTTACCAGGTCATGCCTTGTGGACTAACAAATGCANGCATATAATATGCTTCTCGGGAGGCCCTCCATCAACGTGATGAAGACAATCTCCTCTGCCTATCACTTGGTTATGAAATTTCCTATAGAAAATAGAGTTGAAGCGGTCCGAGAAGACCAACGGGTAGCAAGAGAGTGCTACATGACCTCGATGCANGACTCGTCCTCACCATGGGAGTTCCTCCCTGCTAGGCCACCACCAAAGTAAGGTTCCTAGTGGTGGATGCCCCTTCTGCATATAATATGCTTCTCGGGAGGCCCTCCATCAACGTGATGAAGACAATCTCCTCCGCCTATCACTTGGTTATGAAATTTCCTATAGAAAATAGAGTTGGAGTGGTCCGAGAANTCTTCTGAAGGGAGCTCAGGGAGCCAGTAGGCTCGCAAGTTCCAACAAATTTGCTTTCAGAAGAACTCAGTTCCCCTCAAAGCAAATGGGGAGCGAAAGGATATAAAGTAAAAACAGCACAACTCAAAGGCAAATTAACGAGTACAAATATAATGCAGAGAAGAGGAGCTGTGAATTAATTGTGCTATTCAAAAACAGAAAAGAGTTACATCTCAGAATTACAAATTTTTCTCATTTTAAGAGCCCTAAGTTCCTGATGGGGGAGTAGTTGAAGGACTCTGCAATTTAGTAGGAGAAATCTCAGCAGCAGGAGCAGGAAGGGAGTCTGGAAGTTCAGCAGGGGAAGCAGCTGGCAAATCCTCCATTAAAGGCTCTAAGAGGGAAGGGTCTGGGAGTTCAAAAGATAGAGTTTCTGTAAGCTCTGGAGAAGGCAGGGGAAGAGGAACCCAGGAGCTTCTGAGGCAGGAACATTGACCTCTATAGATGGTGAGTCTAGGGCTAGAGCTTGGGAGATGAGGTCGACAGAGAAAGGGGCAGCCTCAGGAGCAGGAGGAGGCATGGTGTTAACCTCTGGATCAGCCACCTCTGTCCCCTCCTCAGTAGGGGGATTAAAATTAAAATCTTGTCCAGGATAGAGCTCCTCAGCTCTATCTTGAAAGGCAAGCCACCCGGAAGCCCACTAAGTGGTGACGTCATCAGCTAACTTAGCAATTAAACTGTCTTTCTCCTTACTTGTTGCCCTCTCCATCTCAAGCTCTTCCCGCAGAGTGTCATTTTTTTCAGCCAGGAGGTCATATTCCTTNCTGCATAAGCCAGAGTCCTCGGGGAGGCTGATAAAGTGGGTTATAGAGCTCAGCGATTTTGACATCAGATTTAAACCTAGAATTACGGTCAAGAGTCAAGTTTTAGCATATTTCATCGCAGAGTTTATAACACCAGCACCTATGGAAACAATGCAGCTAGTACCTGACCTTCCTACATGGAAGCTCTCCGTGGATGGAGCTGCCAATGCTCAAGGAAGTGGTGCAGACCTGATACTAACCTCTCCAGATGGGATAAATGTCGAGTATGCCCTCAGATTTGAGTTTAAAACTTCAAACAATGAGGCAGAGTATGAAGCCGTCATTGCCGAACTTAATCTGGCTCACTCGATAGAAGCTGAGCAGTTGGAGATCTGTAGTGACTCCTAGCTGGTGGTAAAACAGATAGAGGAAGCTTAAGAAGCTAAAGGCGAGAAGATGGTCATTTACCTCAGAAAGGTACAAGAGTTGATCAGGAAGTTCGTGCAAGTTAAGATTAGACATGTTCTGAGAACCGAGAACTCGCAAGCAGATGCTTTGGCAAGATTAGCAACAGCCTCGCAGGAGAGCTTGGACAAGTTGATTCCCGTAGAACACCTAGCAAAACCGTCTGTGTGTGTTGAGGATGAAGAAGCAATGTCAGTGCAAGCCCCACCGAGCTGGGTGGCACCCATCCTAGGGTACCTTCAACATGGAACTCTGCCAGAAGATCCTAAAGAAGTTGTCAAGCTTAGAACCAGGTCGGCTAAGTTTTCTATCTTGTAGAAAAATTTGTACAAGCGAGGTTTCTCAACACCCCTTCTTAAATGCGTGGGGGGCGAAGATGCTAACTACATACTCAGGGAAGTCCATGAGGGGGTTTGTGGCAATCATATTGGAATTCGGGCTCTAGCAGGAAAGACGTTAAGGCAAGGATATTATTGGCCCACAATGCTCAAGGATGCTACAGACTAGGTCAAGAGATGGAAGATCTGCCAAGTGCACGCCAACATTCTCCATTATCCACCAGAGATCCTAACCTCGATAACTAGTCCATGGCCCTTCTAGCAATGGGGTCTTGACATATTGGGACCCCTTCCTACCAGTGTAGGATAGTGCAAGTTCGCTATCATCGAAGTAGACTACTTCACCAAATAGGCAGAAGTGGAGCCTTTGGCAACAATTACCAAACAGAAAGTCTAGAGCTTTACCTGAAAATCCATAATTTGTAGGTTTGGTATTCCCAAGGCAATCGTCTCTGATAACGGGAAGTAATTCGACAATCTGAAGTTCAAAAACTTTTGTGCTGAGCTCAGAATTAAGAATTACTTCTCAGCTCCAACTCATCCATAGTCTAACAGGCAAGTGGAGGTCACCATCAGAACAATAAAAAACGGCTCTAAAAACCAAGCTTGAAGATCTAAAGGGTAAATGGGTAGAATACCTCCCAGAAGTGTTTTGGGCCTACAGAACAACCGCCCGATCAACAACTTAAGAAACATCGTTTGCCTTGGCTTTCTGAACCAAAGCAGTGGTGCCTATCGAGATTGGGCTCCCATCCCCCAGGATTGAACTCACAGATGATGAACTCAACGGTGAGTCACTTCTATTGAGCCTAGATCTCTTAGAAGAGAAAATAGAGGCAGCTCTGCATTGTATCCGGAATTACCAGAGAAAGACAACTAGGTACTACGACAAAAGGTCAGACATAGGAGTTTCAAGGTGGGTGACCTAGTACTTAGAAAATTATTATTAGGAAGAAAGGACCCCACTCATGGAAAGTTGGGACCCAATTGGGAAGACCCCTATATCATCTCGCGGGCAGTCAGACCAGGGAACTATGAGTTACAGATGGAGGAAGGAAAAATTCTAACCCATTCTTGGAATGCAGAATATTTCAAGAAATTCTTTTAGTGAGTCAATTTTGTAATTTGATCATTTTCAATAAAATTGCAAGTCTTTGATTCATCCCGATAATAGTTTATAAAAAGAGCTCTATAGCTCACGATGAACTCTTCAGTTCATAAAAAGAGCTCTATAGCTCAAGATTAACTCTCCCAGTTCACTCAAATGGGCCTAGTAGCCCGAGAATAGAGACATATAACAAGATTCAAAATCACGAGTTTAAGAATCAACAGAAGAGTCAGTAACCGTCAAATAAGAACAAAGGCTCATATATTCAGTAGCAATACAAAAGCAAAAAAATTACAAGAGATATTCTCAGTTCTTATTCGCCCTTTAGGCATCTCCGGAGCTCAGCAACTTCCTCCTTCAGGTGGGCATTTTCTTCTTTTAGCTCATCCCTCTCCTTTTGGGCCTCTGTCAGAAGATTTATAAGCTTCTGCCCGGATGAGGAGAACAATATTGTGGCTAGAGAAGATCCAGATGAAGAAGAAGAGTCACTAGCAGGGCCACTCTTACGTTTTCCGGAGGAAGTACCAACGACCTCATCCTCATCAGATTTAGAGGGACGGGAATCAGCAGAATCTGGGTAAGAAAAAAAGCACTGAACATAAACAAGTTATCCGGTGTCACCAACTCAGAGTAGGGCACAGACTCAACTTCAATCATCTGATCAATTCGCATCTCCTCCAATAAATCCAATTCAGGAGGACCTACTAACCAAATTAAATCCTACGATTAGGAAACCACATCAGGAGACCTAAACAAGTACAGGTTGCCAAGAAGCTTACCTGAATAAGAATAGCTCCTCTAGGATCTGGGAACTCTGCACTCTCTGTAGTGCAGCTCTATGGACCTCCAAGAGTCCCCAGAAATATAAAAGAAGCGATGAGCCCATCCCACAGGAGGAGAAGGAAGGTCAAACACCAGACGTCGCAGCCTGAAGCGCCTTCATCGAAAACGGACAAAACATGAGACCTCATCTTCTTCGAAGTTGAAAAAGTAAAAGAATTCTACTACAGTGAGAAACTTGTCATCACCCCGCAAGCGCTAAAAAAAGGAAGAAACTGATCATAATGGCCCACCCTTGGGAGAGAGACGAGAATGACACAAACCGCAATAAGCCAATATATAACCAACGACGGGATGAATAGGAAGACACAACCCCATGTCCAAAGCCCCCTCAGANAGACCTGATACTAACCTCTCCAGATGGGATAAATGTCGAGTATGCCCTCAGATTTGGGTTTAAAACTTCAAACAATGAGACAGAGTATGAAGTCGTCATTGCCGAACTTAATCTGGCTCACTCGATAGAAGCTGAGCAGTTGGAGATTTGTAGTGACTCCTAGCTGGTGGTAAAACAGATAGAGGAAGCTTAAGAAGCTAAAGGCGAGAAGATGGTCATTTACCTCAGAAAGGTACAAGAGTTGATCAGGAAGTTCGTGCAAGTTAAGATTAGACATGTTCTGAGAACCGAGAACTCGCAAGCAGATGCTTTGGCAAGATTAGCAACAGCCTCGCAGGAGAGCTTGGACAAGTTGATTCCCGTAGAACACCTAGCAAAACCGTCTGTGTGTGTTGAGGATGAAGAAGCAATGTCAGTGCAAGCCCCACCGAGCTGGGTGGCACCCATCCTAGGGTACCTTCAACATGGAACTCTGCCAGAAGATCCTAAAGAAGTTGTCAAGCTTAGAACCAGGTCGGCTAAGTTTTCTATCTTGTAGAAAAATTTGTACAAGCGAGGTTTCTCAACACCCCTTCTTAAATGCGTGGGGGGCGAAGATGCTAACTACATACTCAGGGAAGTCCATGAGGGGGTTTGTGGCAATCATATTGGAATTCGGGCTCTAGCAGGAAAGACGTTAAGGCAAGGATATTATTGGCCCACAATGCTCAAGGATGCTACAGACTAGGTCAAGAGATGGAAGATCTGCCAAGTGCACGCCAACATTCTCCATTATCCACCAGAGATCCTAACCTCGATAACTAGTCCATGGCCCTTCTAGCAATGGGGTCTTGACATATTGGGACCCCTTCCTACCAGTGTAAGATAGTGCAAGTTCGCTATCATCGAAGTAGACTACTTCACCAAATAGGCAGAAGTGGAGCCTTTGGCAACAATTACCAAACAGAAAGTCTAGAGCTTTACCTGAAAATCCATAATTTGTAGGTTTGGTATTCCCAAGGCAATCGTCTCTGATAACGGGAAGTAATTCGACAATCTGAAGTTCAAAAACTTTTGTGCTGAGCTCGGAATTAAGAATTACTTCTCAGCTCCAACTCATCCATAGTCTAACAGGCAAGCGGAGGTCACCATTAGAACAATAAAAACGGCTCTAAAAACCAAGCTTGAAGATCTAAAGGGTAAATGGGTAGAATACCTCCCAGAAGTGTTTTGGGCCTACAGAACAATCGCCCGGTCAACAACTTAAGAAACATCGTTTGCCTTGGCTTTCTGAACCAAAGCAGTGGTGCCTATCGAGATTGGGCTCCCATCCCCCAGGATTGAATTCACAGATGATGAACTCAACGGTGAGTCACTTCTATTGAGCCTAGATCTCTTAGAAGAGAAAATAGAGGCAGCTCTGCATTGTATCCAGAATTACCAGAGAAAGACAACTAGGTACTACGACAAAAGTTCAGACATAGGAGTTTCAAGGTGGGTGACCTAGTACATAGAAAATTATTATTAGGAAGAAAGGACCCCACTCATGGAAAGTTGGGACCCAATTGGGAAGACCCCTATATCATCTCGCGGGTGGTCAGACCAGGGAACTATGAGTTACAGATGGAGGAAGGAAAAATTCTAACCCATTCTTGGAATGCAGAATATTTCAAGAAATTCTTTTAGTGAGTCAATTTTGTAATTTGATCATTTTCAATAAAATTGCAAGTCTTTGATTCATCCCGATAATAGTTTATAAAAAGAGCTCTATAGCTCACGATGAACTCTTCAGTTCATAAAAAGAGCTCTATAACTCAAGATTAACTCTCCCAGTTCACTCAAATGGGCCCAGTAGCCCGAGAATAGAGACATATAACAAGATTCAAAATCACGAGTTTAAGAATCAACAGAAGAGTCAGTAACCGTCAAATAAGAACAAAGGCTCATATATTCAGTAGCAATACAAAAGCAAAAAAATTACAAGAGATATTCTCAGTTCTTATTCGCCCTTTAGGCATCTCCGGAGCTCAGCAACTTCCTCCTTCAGGTGGGCATTTTCTTCTTTTAGCTCATCCCTCTCCTTTTGGGCCTCTGTCAGAAGATTTATAAGCTTCTGCCCGGATGAGGAGAACAATATTGTGGCTAGAGAAGATCCAGATGAAGAAGAAGAGTCACTAGCAGGGTCACTCTTACATTTTCCGGAGGAAGTACCAACGACCTCATCCTCATCAGATTTAGAGGGACGGGAATCAGCAGAATCTGGGTAAGAAAAAAAGCACTGAACATAAACAAGTTATCCGGTGTCACCAACTCAGAGTAGGGCACAGACTCAACTTCAATCATCTGATCAATTCGCATCTCCTCCAATAAATCCAATTCAGGAGGACCTACTAACCAAATTAAATCCTACGATTAGGAAACCACATCAGGAGACCTAAACAAGTACAGGTTGCCAAGAAGCTTACCTGAATAAGAATAGCTCCTCTAGGATCTGGGAACTCTGCACTCTCTGTAGTGCAGCTCTATGGACCTCCAAGAGTCCCCAGAAATATAAAAGAAGCGATGAGCCCATCCCACAGGAGGAGAAGGAAGGTCAAACACCAGACGTCGCAGCCTGAAGCGCCTTCATCGAAAACGGACAAAACATGAGACCTCATCTTCTTCGAAGTTGAAAAAGTAAAAGAATTCTACTACAGTGAGAAACTTGTCATCACCCCGCAAGCGCTAAAAAAAGGAAGAAACTGATCATAATGGCCCACCCTTGGGAGAGAGACGAGAATGACACAAACCGCAATAAGCCAATATATAACCAACGACGGGATGAATAGGAAGACACAACCCCATGTCCAAAGCCCCCTCAGAGAAGCAAGTCTCCTCTCGAGGGAGATAATTGCAGGACTCGTTAGAAGATGGGGCTCGCAAAGCTAATTTCACGTCAACAAAGAATTTGTTCTTTATCTCGTCTAAATCTGAGGATGATATTGACGAAGGAACTAAGTAATGGGTCTGCCACTCCCACTCAATTTCAAAGGAGCTTCGTTTCCTGAACAGGGGTGAGATTGGGATAGCCATTGAAGGGTTCAGGGAAAGTAAAGAAGGAGAATAAACAGAAGAATAGTAAACCCTCAAGAATCAAGAAAAAATTCCGAAGAAGTAGAAGGATCCAAAAAGTTATAGCAAAATCGTAGAGACACCAAGCTTCGATGTAATCAAAGTATGCACAAAAAATCAAAGTCGGTGGACCTTTGGGTTTACCAATTAAAGAAGGTGGTTACACTTTTGAAAGGCAGTTGGGGAAACGCATAAAAAAAAGAAAAAAAGAAGAGGAAAAAGGAGGAGAGAGTTCTGCTCGGGTGTCCACAGAAGATTCATATTCATCAGAATCCAGACCCAGTAGTCTCAATATTTCCTTGATACTCCTCATCCATCTCAAGCTTCAACAGCCCTCGACTGTCTAGTAGAAGGTATTTATGAGCTAAGTGTAGCTCGTATGACTGCATGCACCTTCCAAGGCAACTCACTACTCTCAGATGTCTGAGAGTTAAGCTCAACTCGTATGATTGCATGGACCTTCAAAGACAACTCCCTACTTCTCAAACAACATCTAAATCTATGTTGCATCAAATTTGTAAGGAGTATCACCGTCCACGAAGGATTCTAGCTGACCTCAACATCAAGTTGCACATTCTCTTCGACCAAACACAAGTATAGCAATCTCCTAAAGTCAAACCTCAATTATGTTCTTCTGAAGGGAGCTCAGGGAGCCAGTAGGCTCGCAAGTTCCAACAAATTTGCTTTCAGAAGAACTCAGTTCCCCTCAAAGCAAATGGGGAGCGAAAGGATATAAAGTAAAAACAGCACAACTCAAAGGCAAATTAACGAGTACAAATATAATGCAGAGAAGAGGAGCTGTGAATTAATTGTGCTATTCAAAAACAGAAAAGAGTTACATCTCAGAATTACAAATTTTTCTCATTTTAAGAGCCCTAAGTTCCTGATGGGGGAGTAGTTGAAGGACTCTGCAATTTAGTAGGAGAAATCTCAGCAGCAGGAGCAGGAAGGGAGTTTGGAAGTTCAGCAGGGGAAGCAGCTGGCAAATCCTCCATTAAAGGCTCTAAGAGGGAAGGGCCTGGGAGTTCGAAAGATAGAGTTTCTGTAAGCTCTGGAGAAGGCAGGGGAAGAGGAACCCCAGGAGCTTTTNCGCAAGCAGATGCTTTGGCAAGATTAGCAACAGCCTCGCAGGAGAGCTTGGACAAGCTGATTCCCGTAGAACACCTAGCAAAATCGTCTGTGTGTGTTGAGGATGAAGAAGCACTGCCTGTGCAAGCCCTACCGAGCTGGGTGGCACCCATCCTAGGGTACCTTCAACATGGAACTCTGCCAGAAGATCCTAAAGAAGCTGTCAAGCTGAGAACCAGGTCGGCTAAGTTTTCTATCTTGCAGAAAAATTTGTACAAGCGAGGTTTCTCAACACCCCTTCTTAAATGCTTGGGGGGCGAAGATGCCAACTACATACTCAGGGAAGTCCATGAGGGGGTCTGTGGCAATCATATTGGAACTCGGGCTCTAGCAGGAAAGACGTTAAGGCAAGGATATTATTGGCCCACAATGCTCAAGGATGCTACAGACTAGGTCAAGAGATGGAAAATCTGCCTAGTGCACGCCAACATTCTCCATTATCCACCAGAGATCCTAACCTCGATAACTAGTCCATGGCCCTTCTAGCAATGGGGTCTTGACATATTGGGACCCCTTCCTACCAGTGTAGGATAGTGCAAGTTCGCTATCATCGAAGTAGACTACTTCACCAAATAGGCAGAAGTGGAGCCTTTGGCAACAATTACCAAACAGAAAGTCTAGAGCTTTACCTGAAAATCCATAATTTGTAGGTTTGGTATTCCCAGGGCAATCGTCTCTGACAATGAGAAGTAATTCGACAATCTGAAGTTCAAAAACTTTTGTGCTGAGCTCAGAATTAAGAATTACTTCTCAGCTCCAACTCATCCATAGTCTAACAGGCAAGTGGAGGTCACCATCAGAACAATAAAAAACGGCTCTAAAAACCAAGCTTGAAGATCTAAAGGGTAAATGGGTAGAATACCTCCCAGAAGTGTTTTGGGCCTACAGAACAACCGCCCGATCAACAACTTAAGAAACATCGTTTGCCTTGGCTTTCTGAACCAAAGCAGTGGTGCCTATCGAGATTGGGCTCCCATCCCCCAGGATTGAACTCACAGATGATGAACTCAACGGTGAGTCACTTCTATTGAGCCTAGATCTCTTAGAAGAGAAAATAGAGGCAGCTCTGCATTGTATCCGGAATTACCAGAGAAAGACAACTAGGTACTACGACAAAAGGTCAGACATAGGAGTTTCAAGGTGGGTGACCTAGTACTTAGAAAATTATTATTAGGAAGAAAGGACCCCACTCATGGAAAGTTGGGACCCAATTGGGAAGACCCCTATATCATCTCGCGGGCAGTCAGACCAGGGAACTATGAGTTACAGATGGAGGAAGGAAAAATTCTAACCCATTCTTGGAATGCAGAATATTTCAAGAAATTCTTTTAGTGAGTCAATTTTGTAATTTGATCATTTTCAATAAAATTGCAAGTCTTTGATTCATCCCGATAATAGTTTATAAAAAGAGCTCTATAGCTCACGATGAACTCTTCAGTTCATAAAAAGAGCTCTATAACTCAAGATTAACTCTCCCAGTTCACTCAAATGGGCCTAGTAGCCCGAGAATAGAGACATATAACAAGATTCAAAATCACGAGTTTAAGAATCAACAGAAGAGTCAGTAACCGTCAAATAAGAACAAAGGCTCATATATTCAGTAGCAATACAAAAGCAAAAAAATTACAAGAGATATTCTCAGTTCTTATTCGCCCTTTAGGCATCTCCGGAGCTCAGCAACTTCCTCCTTCAGGTGGGCATTTTCTTCTTTTAGCTCATCCCTCTCCTTTTGGGCCTCTGTCAGAAGATTTATAAGCTTCTGCCCGGATGAGGAGAACAATATTGTGGCTAGAGAAGATCCAGATGAAGAAGAAGAGTCACTAGCAGGGTCACTCTTACGTTTTCCGGAGGAAGTACCAACGACCTCATCCTCATCAGATTTAGAGGGACGGGAATCAGCAGAATCTGGGTAAGAAAAAAAGCACTGAACATAAACAAGTTATCCGGTGTCACCAACTCAGAGTAGGGCACAGACTCAACTTCAATCATCTGATCAATTCGCATCTCCTCCAATAAATCCAATTCAGGAGGACCTACTAACCAAATTAAATCCTACGATTAGGAAACCACATCAGGAGACCTAAACAAGTACAGGTTGCCAAGAAGCTTACCTGAATAAGAATAGCTCCTCTAGGATCTGGGAACTCTGCACTCTCTGTAGTGCAGCTCTATGGACCTCCAAGAGTCCCCAGAAATATAAAAGAAGCGATGAGCCCATCCCACAGGAGGAGAAGGAAGGTCAAACACCAGACGTCGCAGCCTGAAGCGCCTTCATCGAAAACGGACAAAACATGAGACCTCATCTTCTTCGAAGTTGAAAAAGTAAAAGAATTCTACTACAGTGAGAAACTTGTCATCACCCCGCAAGCGCTAAAAAAAGGAAGAAACTGATCATAATGGCCCACCCTTGGGAGAGAGACGAGAATGACACAAACCGCAATAAGCCAATATATAACCAACGACGGGATGAATAGGAAGACACAACCCCATGTCCAAAGCCCCCTCAGAGAAGCAAGTCTCCTCTCGAGGGAGATAATTGCAGGACTCGTTAGAAGATGGGGCTCGCAAAGCTAATTTCACGTCAACAAAGAATTTGTTCTTTATCTCGTCTAAATCTGAGGATGATATTGACGAAGGAACTAAGTAATGGGTCTGCCACTCCCACTCAATTTCAAAGGAGCTTCGTTTCCTGAACAGGGGTGAGATTGGGATAGCCATTGAAGGGTTCAGGGAAAGTAAAGAAGGAGAATAAACAGAAGAATAGTAAACCCTCAAGAATCAAGAAAAAATTCCGAAGAAGTAGAAGGATCCAAAAAGTTATAGCAACATCGTAGAGACACCAAGCTTCGATGTAATCAAAGTATGCACAAAAAATCAAAGTCGGTGGACCTTTGGGTTTACCAATTAAAGAAGGTGGTTACACTTTTGAAAGGCAGTTGGGGAAACGCATAAAAAAAAGAAAAAAAGAAGAGGAAAAAGGAGGAGAGAGTTCTGCTCGGGTGTCCACAGAAGATTCACATCCATCAGAATCCAGACCCAGTAGTCTCAATATTTCCTTGATACTCCTCATCCATCTCAAGCTTCAACAGCCCTCGATTGTCCAGCAGAAGTCCAGTAACAGCCCTCGACTGTCTAGTAGAAGGTATTTATGAGCTAAGTGTAGCTCGTATGACTGCATGCACCTTCCAAGGCAACTCACTACTTTCAGATGTCTGAGAGTTAAGCTCAACTCGTATGATTGCATGGACCTTCAAAGACAACTCCCTACTTCTCAAACAACATCTAAATCTATGTTGCATTAAATTTGTAAGGAGTATCACCATCCACGAAGGATTCTAGCTGACCTCAACATCAAGTTGCACATTCTCTTCGACCAAACACAAGTATAGCAATCTCCTAAAGTCAAACCTCAATTATGTTCTTCTGAAGGGAGCTCAGGGAGCCAGTAGGCTCGCAAGTTCCAACAAATTTGCTTTCAGAAGAACTCAGTTCCCCTCAAAGCAAATGGGGAGCGAAAGGATATAAAGTAAAAACTGCACAACTCAAATGCAAAATTAACGAGTACAAATATAATGCAGAGAAGAGGAGCTGTGAATTAATTGTGCTATTCAAAAACAGAAAAGAGTTACATCTCAGAATTACAAATTTTTCTCATTTTAAGAGCCCTAAGTTCCTGATGGGGGAGTAGTTGAAGGACTCTGCAATTTAGTAGGAGAAATCTCAGCAGCAGGAGCAGGAAGGGAGTTTGGAAGTTCAGCAGGGGAAGCAGCTGGCAAATCCTCCATTAAAGGCTCTAAGAGGGAAGGGCCTGGGAGTTCGAAAGATAGAGTTTCTGTAAGCTCTGGAGAAGGCAGGGGAAGAGGAACCCCAGGAGCTTTTGAGGCAGGAACATTGACCTCTATAGATGGTGAGTCTAGGGCTAGAGCTTGGGAGATGAGGTCGACAGAGAAAGGGGCAGCCTTAGGAGCAGGACGAGGCATGGTGTTAACCTCTGGATCAGCCACCTCTGTCCCCTCCTCAGTAGGGGGATTAAAATTGAAATCTTGTCCAGGATAGAGCTCCTCAGCTTTNCTCGGGCTCTAGCAGGAAAGACGTTAAGGCAAGGATATTATTGGCCCACAATGCTCAAGGATGCTACAGACTAGGTCAAGAGATGGAAGATCTGCCAAGTGCACGCCAACATTCTCCATTATCCACCAGAGATCCTAACCTCGATAACTAGTCCATGGCCCTTCTAGCAATGGGGTCTTGACATATTGGGACCCCTTCCTACCAGTGTAAGATAGTGCAAGTTCGCTATCATCGAAGTAGACTACTTCACCAAATAGGCAGAAGTGGAGCCTTTGGCAACAATTACCAAACNCTAAGTGGTGACGTCATCAGCTAACTTAGCAATTAAACTGTCTTTCTCCTTACTTGCTGCCCTCTCCATCTCAAGCTCTTCCCGTAGAGTGTCATTTTTTTCAGCCAGGAGGTCATATTCCTTCTTCATAGTTTGGTAAGAGCTCAAAGCCTCTAAGGACTCCTGACTGACTTTGAGTAATTCATCTGTTTTTTNCTTTGGCAACAATTACCAAACAGAAAGTCTAGAGCTTTACCTGAAAATCCATAATTTGTAGGTTTGGTATTCCCAGGGCAATCGTCTCTGACAATGAGAAGTAATTCGACAATCTGAAGTTCAAAAACTTTTGTGCTGAGCTCAGAATTAAGAATTACTTCTCAGCTCCAACTCATCCATAGTCTAACAGGCAAGTGGAGGTCACCATCAGAACAATAAAAAACGGCTCTAAAAACCAAGCTTGAAGATCTAAAGGGTAAATGGGTAGAATACCTCCCAGAAGTGTTTTGGGCCTACAGAACAACCGCCCGATCAACAACTTAAGAAACATCGTTTGCCTTGGCTTTCTGAACCAAAGCAGTGGTGCCTATCGAGATTGGGCTCCCATCCCCCAGGATTGAACTCACAGATGATGAACTCAACGGTGAGTCACTTCTATTGAGCCTAGATCTCTTAGAAGAGAAAATAGAGGCAGCTCTGCATTGTATCCGGAATTACCAGAGAAAGACAACTAGGTACTACGACAAAAGGTCAGACATAGGAGTTTCAAGGTGGGTGACCTAGTACTTAGAAAATTATTATTAGGAAGAAAGGACCCCACTCATGGAAAGTTGGGACCCAATTGGGAAGACCCCTATATCATCTCGCGGGCAGTCAGACCAGGGAACTATGAGTTACAGATGGAGGAAGGAAAAATTCTAACCCATTCTTGGAATGCAGAATATTTCAAGAAATTCTTTTAGTGAGTCAATTTTGTAATTTGATCATTTTCAATAAAATTGCAAGTCTTTGATTCATCCCGATAATAGTTTATAAAAAGAGCTCTATAGCTCACGATGAACTCTTCAGTTCATAAAAAGAGCTCTATAGCTCAAGATTAACTCTCCCAGTTCACTCAAATGGGCCTAGTAGCCCGAGAATAGAGACATATAACAAGATTCAAAATCACGAGTTTAAGAATCAACAGAAGAGTCAGTAACCGTCAAATAAGAACAAAGGCTCATATATTCAGTAGCAATACAAAAGCAAAAAGATTACAAGAGATATTCTCAGTTCTTATTCGCCCTTTAGGCATCTCCGGAGCTCAGCAACTTCCTCCTTCAGGTGGGCATTTTCTTCTTTTAGCTCATCCCTCTCCTTTTGGGCCTCTGTCAGAAGATTTATAAGCTTCTGCCCGGATGAGGAGAACAATATTGTGGCTAGAGAAGATCCAGATGAAGAAGAAGAGTCACTAGCAGGGTCACTCTTACATTTTCCGGAGGAAGTACCAACGACCTCATCCTCATCAGATTTAGAGGGACGGGAATCAGCAGAATCTGGGTAAGAAAAAAAGCACTGAACATAAACAAGTTATCCGGTGTCACCAACTCAGAGTAGGGCACAGACTCAACTTCAATCATCTGATCAATTCGCATCTCCTCCAATAAATCCAATTCAGGAGGACCTACTAACCAAATTAAATCCTATGATTAGG
This sequence comes from Ilex paraguariensis, assembly GCA_963454935.2. Taxonomy (NCBI): domain Eukaryota; kingdom Viridiplantae; phylum Streptophyta; class Magnoliopsida; order Aquifoliales; family Aquifoliaceae; genus Ilex; species Ilex paraguariensis. The sequence goes on from CAUOFW020007502.1 coordinate 189,396, forward strand.
AAACCACATCAGGAGACCTAAACAAGTACAGGTTGCCAAGAAGCTTACCTGAATAAGAATAGCTCCTCTAGGATCTGGGAACTCTGCACTCTCTGTAGTGCAGCTCTATGGACCTCCAAGAGTCCCCAGAAATATAAAAGAAGCGATGAGCCCATCCCACAGGAGGAGAAGGAAGGTCAAACACCAGACGTCGCAGCCTGAAGCGCCTTCATCAAAAACGGACAAAACATTGAGACCTCATCTTCTTCGAAGTTGAAAAAGTAAAAGAATTCTACTACAGTGAGAAACTTGTCATCACCCCGCAAGCGCTAAAAAAAGGAAGAAACTGATCATAATGGCCCACCCTTGGGAGAGAGACGAGAATGACACAAACCGCAATAAGCCAATATATAACCAACGACGGGATGAATAGGAAGACACAACCCCATGTCCAAAGCCCCCTCAGAGAAGCAAGTCTCCTCTCGAGGGAGATAATTGCAGGACTCGTTAGAAGATGGGGCTCGCAAAGCTAATTTCACGTCAACAAAGAATTTGTTCTTTATCTCGTCTAAATCTGAGGATGATATTGACGAAGGAACTAAGTAATGGGTCTGCCACTCCCACTCAATTTCAAAGGAGCTTCGTTTCCTGAACAGGGGTGAGATTGGGATAGCCATTGAAGGGTTCAGGGAAAGTAAAGAAGGAGAATAAACAGAAGAATAGTAAACCCTCAAGAATCAAGAAAAAATTCCGAAGAAGTAGAAGGATCCAAAAAGTTATAGCAACATCGTAGAGACACCAAGCTTCGATGTAATCAAAGTATGCACAAAAAATCAAAGTCGGTGGACCTTTGGGTTTACCAATTAAAGAAGGTGGTTACACTTTTGAAAGGCAGTTGGGGAAACGCATAAAAAAAAGAAAAAAAGAAGAGGAAAAAGGAGGAGAGAGTTCTGCTCGGGTGTCCACAGAAGATTCACATCCATCAGAATCCAGACCCAGTAGTCTCAATATTTCCTTGATACTCCTCATCCATCTCAAGCTTCAACAGCCCTCGATTGTCCAGCAGAAGTCCAGTAACAGCCCTCGACTGTCTAGTAGAAGGTATTTATGAGCTAAGTGTAGCTCGTATGACTGCATGCACCTTCCAAGGCAACTCACTACTTTCAGATGTCTGAGAGTTAAGCTCAACTCGTATGATTGCATGGACCTTCAAAGACAACTCCCTACTTCTCAAACAACATCTAAATCTATGTTGCATTAAATTTGTAAGGAGTATCACCATCCACGAAGGATTCTAGCTGACCTCAACATCAAGTTGCACATTCTCTTCGACCAAACACAAGTATAGCAATCTCCTAAAGTCAAACCTCAATTATGTTCTTCTGAAGGGAGCTCAGGGAGCCAGTAGGCTCGCAAGTTCCAACAAATTTGCTTTCAGAAGAACTCAGTTCCCCTCAAAGCAAATGGGGAGCGAAAGGATATAAAGTAAAAACTGCACAACTCAAATGCAAAATTAACGAGTACAAATATAATGCAGAGAAGAGGAGCTGTGAATTAATTGTGCTATTCAAAAACAGAAAAGAGTTACATCTCAGAATTACAAATTTTTCTCATTTTAAGAGCCCTAAGTTCCTGATGGGGGAGTAGTTGAAGGACTCTGCAATTTAGTAGGAGAAATCTCAGCAGCAGGAGCAGGAAGGGAGTTTGGAAGTTCAGCAGGGGAAGCAGCTGGCAAATCCTCCATTAAAGGCTCTAAGAGGGAAGGGCCTGGGAGTTCGAAAGATAGAGTTTCTGTAAGCTCTGGAGAAGGCAGGGGAAGAGGAACCCCAGGAGCTTTTGAGGCAGGAACATTGACCTCTATAGATGGTGAGTCTAGGGCTAGAGCTTGGGAGATGAGGTCGACAGAGAAAGGGGCAGCCTTAGGAGCAGGACGAGGCATGGTGTTAACCTCTGGATCAGCCACCTCTGTCCCCTCCTCAGTAGGGGGATTAAAATTGAAATCTTGTCCAGGATAGAGCTCCTCAGCTTTATCTTGAAAGGCAAGCCACCCGGAAGCCCACTAAGTGGTGACGTCATCAGCTAACTTAGCAATTAAACTGTCTTTCTCCTTACTTGCTGCCCTCTCCATCTCAAGCTCTTCCCGTAGAGTGTCATTTTTTTCAGCCAGGAGGTCATATTCCTTCTTCATAGTTTGGTAAGAGCTCAAAGCCTCTAAGGACTCCTGACTGACTTTGAGTAATTCATCTGTTTTTTGCCTGAGCTCCCCATAGACTTTTCAGAGCTCATCCTTAGCTTTTCTGGCCTCTTCCTTATAACTCTTGCTTTCACCCTTAATCCTCTCCTTCTCTGCTTCCAAATCCTTGTTTAGTGAAGTCAGCTTCTCCATTTGCCCCTATAAGTCCTGGATCTGAGCTTTGAGGTCACTGTTTGCAAAAGACAACTCAGCGACCTTAAGCTCGTAAGCCTTGGAAGCTTGAACAGAGCCCTCCATAGCTTGGATCCTTTTCAGCAGTCCGCTAATATGGATGGTCATCTGTGAGCAATCCCAACCCAGGAAGAAGCTTAGAGTAGAACAATTAAATAAAAAAGAAACATATACCCACATATATAGTTGAACTTACGAAAGTAGTAGCAAAGAGGGCGTTAGAAATGGAACTCCCAAGTGGCATAGTAGNTCTATTGAGCCTAGATCTCTTAGAAGAGAAAATAGAGGCAGCTCTGCATTGTATCCGGAATTACCAGAGAAAGACAACTAGGTACTACGACAAAAGGTCAGACATAGGAGTTTCAAGGTGGGTGACCTAGTACTTAGAAAATTATTATTAGGAAGAAAGGACCCCACTCATGGAAAGTTGGGACCCAATTGGGAAGACCCCTATATCATCTCGCGGGCAGNAGAAGTCCGCTGAATGTCAGACTCGGGAATGATGGAAGCAATGGCCTCAACAGCTCGCTTCACGTTATCAATCAAAGAGTTCGAGCTTGCCTCGACACTCCCCCCTTTCTCACTCTTGTAGATCTTTGAATGTTTCAGAGATGGTCCCTCAAAGGAAGAAGGGGGAATAGTTCCTGGCAAAATGCGAGAAATCATTTCCAAGGCTCTCTCAACCTCTGCTGAAGAGGGAGGAGTTGGGGACAAAACTTGTTTAGGGACCCCACTAGAAGGGGCAGCCTGGTCTCTTGGGAGAGAGAAGTTTGCACATCCTTTGTGGAGTCCGAAGAAGTTTGAGGACCCGTCGGGGTCACTAGAGGTGAAGCAAGGGTCACCTCTAACCTTGGAACTTTGGAGGCTGAGCTCCCTGACCCGGCCTCAACCTTGCGTTTGCCTCCACTTTGGTTCTTTCTCATCAAAGAAAGTTTAGCATTTTTAATCCTTTGCAGTTGGTTCCATCAAAGAAGAGCTTGGAAAGTCAAGAAAGAACCAACATGAGAAGGAAGGAAAATAGAGGGGGCAAGTTCTAAAAAAAAAAAAAAAAGAGGAGAGAGAGACTAGAACGAAGGAACGTTACTTGCTACCTCCTCAGCTCTGACAATGGAGAGTGGAATGGGGGCTTCTACTGTCACCTCTGGAAGGCTGAACCCTTCCCTTACTAGAACCCAAGGCTTGATGAGTTCAGAGTATTTTTTTGGTTTACACTTCTCCAACCTCTGTAGCACTTGTTCGTCCTCAGTGCTCTCAGGACGAACACCTAAAAAACAAAATAGTGAAGGACAAGATCAGGTGGGCTCTCCAAATCCGAGCTTGGGTAGTTTAAGTAAGCACGTACCCAAGTTATCTGGGGCAGACCAGGCTCTAGGAATGGGAAGAATATCTGTCTTATCAGTCGGATTGTACTCCTAGTGTTCTCCCCACACGAAGAAGAAGAATTTTCTCCAGCCCTTGTGGGAGCTCGGAAGGTCAGAAATAATATGTTTAGCCTTTACCTGTTTGGAAACATACAAGAAACCATCAGTAGGGGTATACTTAACATTGAAAAGTTCCATTAGTAGAGAAACAATGGGAACACCGAGCTGGTGTAGCTTGAAGAAGACAAGGAGGCCCACCAGGATACCTTAGAAGTTGGGAGATAGTTGAGTTGGATAGACATTGAAATGTTGAAGGACACTTTTGACAAAAGGGTGTAAGGAAAAACGTNCTTTTGAAAGGCAGTTGGGGAAACGCATAAAAAAAAGAAAAAAGAAGAGGAAAAAGGAGGAGAGAGTTCTGCTCGGGTGTCCACAGAAGATTCATATTCATCAGAATCCAGACCCAGTAGTCTCAATATTTCCTTGATACTCCTCATCCATCTCAAGCTTCANACGTAAACCGTTTTCAAAGGCAGCAATAAAGAAACAAACCTTCTTATGGACCTAGGAGACATATGGGGTAAACTTATCTGGGCACCAGAACTGAAATCCCAGGGGAAAACTGTAGCGAGCACTAAGGACTTTTATTAGAGATAGGTGAACCTCACCGGGGCCTGCGAGCTCAGCAGCTCAAAAGGCAGCCTCTGCACCTTCGGCACCGCCAGAAAAACCAACTTCAATTACCTTAGTCTTGCCTTTATTAGAATTCTTGGGCGCAGGAAAGGCAGATAGGGGAGTTTTCTCGGTGTTTCCCTCAGCTTCAACAGAATCAACACTTGACAATTTATCGATTTCCTCACCTACCTCACCCAAATCCGAGTTATCTTCAACAAACCTATCCCCCAGGAGGAAAATTGAGGAAGGGGTGGCTTTGGAAGAGGTAGACATAGTGGGGCAAGAAAAAGGGAGTCTAAAGGTGCGATAAAGAGATATTTGCGAAACAATCCCTAAGGGTTTGGGGAGCAACACAGCAACTCCCAATGAGGAAGACCCATAGCGGTCGAATATGGGTCCAAGAAAAGGGGAATTCGAGACAACGATCGACCTCGATTTCTAAAATAGCAAAATCGAAAGGTCCAAAAATGCAAGAACCACCTCAAGTCTGAGGGATCCAGAACGAAGAGTCAAACAAAGAATAAAAAATGTACCTAGGAAAGGAGGAACAGAAGGTCAAAGCCAACATCAGGGGCAAAGAGCAAATCACGCCAAAACCTCGGATTGGTTCAAGGGAAATCGTTTCCTCAATGAAACCCTAGTGGCACCAGCAAAATCGAAAAACTGAAAGACAAAGGAAGAATAGAGGAAAAAAGTACAGAGAATGAGTTCAAAGGATAGAATAAACTGCTCCCCCTCAATTCAGAAACATTTAAAGCTAACGATACAGAGTGAAGAACGTGCATGAGAAACTAGGAAGTGAAATGATTGCCTGAAACCGTAAAAAACTTGTTCGCGCGCAAATTAAGGTTTGCATTTGGAGGTCAGGCCTAATCAAGCCTCGACTCAGCCTCCACTCAAGTTCATTTGGAGTAAGGGCTGGGGGGCAACTGATAGTACTCAGAGTAATTCCAAGCAGGAGGTCGGACCAGGAGGTCAAACGAGCAGGTTTGAAAAAGAAGTCAGGAAAGACACACAGAGCCTAGGTCAGAGCTAAAGCTCTCTCCCCCCAGGCGCGCCAATAGCGGAAGTGATAAGGAAACAACTGGAGGATAACAGAAAGCTGTTAGGTGGCAAAGAGCCATGTTTAAGGCATAAAATCCTTAATCAGCCAAGATCTTCTCCTAAGATTAAAGAGAGTTCATCGGATAAAAAGCGAGGATCTCGAGGTAGATCCCATAGAACTAGGAACAACCCTATAAATATTATGTAACTCTCCCATAGGAAGGGGGGACAAGTAACACATATTTTATCCTGTAAACCTACTGAAAGAGGAGCAAAGAGAAAGGGAGCAAGAGTCTCCATTGAAGAGTGGATTAGTCGAGTTCCCGAGTTGGTGAACCATTATAATTCTATTGTGTCAATCCCCCAATTTCCCATCGATTGCTCTTTCAAACCTTGTAACTCTGATCCTAAAAGTCGGGTACTGATAATTCTATCCGCNCAATCAAAGAGTTCGAGCTTGCCTCGACACTCCCCCCTTTCTCACTCTTGTAGATCTTTGAATGTTTCAGAGATGGTCCCTCAAAGGAAGAAGGGGGAATAGTTCCTGGCAAAATGCGAGAAATCATTTCCAAGGCTCTCTCAACCTCTGCTGAAGAGGGAGGAGTTGGGGACAAAACTTGTTTAGGGACCCCACTAGAAGGGGCAGCCTGGTCTCTTGGGAGAGAGAAGTTTGCACATCCTTTGTGGAGTCCGAAGAAGTTTGAGGCCCCGTCGGGGTCACTAGAGGTGAAGCAGGGGTCACCTCTAACCTTGGAACTTTGGAGGCTAAGCTCCCTGACCCGGCCTCAACCTTGCATNTTGGTTTACAGTTTCAAACAATTTGAAAACGAAAACATTTCAAAAATAATTTGGACATAGAATAGAAATAAAATTAAAAATTAAAAATGTTTCCAAAACAATAAAATATCTCAAAATTTTCTAAAACACCTTGAAATATCGANGCAGTTGGTTCCATCAAAGAAGAGCTTGGAAACTCAAGAAAGAACCAACATGAGAAGGAAGGAAAAGAGAGGGGGCAAGTTCTAAAAAAAAAAGAGGAGAGAGAGACTAGAATGAAGGAACGTTACTTGCTACCTCCTCAGCTCTGACAATGGAGAGTGGAATGGGGGCTTCTACTGTCACCTCTGGAAGGCTGAACCCTTCCCTTACTAGAACTCAAGGCTTGATGAGTTCAGAGTATTTTTTTGGTTTACACTTCTCCAACCTCTGTAGCACATGTTCGTCCTCAGTGCTGAGCTCAGGACGAACACCTAAAAAACAAAATAGTGAAGGACAAGATCAGGTGGGCTCTCCAAATCCGAGCTTGGGTAGTTTAAGTAAGCACGTACCCAAGTTATCTGGGGCAGACCAGGCTCTAGGAATGGGGAGAATATCTGTCTTATCAGTCGGATTGTACTCCTAGTGTTCTCCCCACACGAAGAAGAAGAATTTTCTCCAGCCCTTGTGGGAGCTTGGAAGGTCAGAAATAATATGTTTAGCCTTTACCTGTTTGGAAACATACAAGAAACCATCAGTAAGGGTATACTTAACATTGAAAAGTTCCATTAGTAGAGAGACAATGGGAACACCGAGCTGGTGTAGCTTGAAGAAGACAAGGAGGCCCACCAGGATACCTTAGAAGTTGGGAGACAGTTGAGTTGGATAGACATTGAAATGTTGAAGGACACTTTTGACAAAAGGGTGTAAGGAAAAACATNCATTTGTGTTGCACTTTCACTTATTCGTGATCATATATCGTGTATAGGTGAAAAACCTACTTATAACTGATGAGTCTCATTTGAATTCATAATAAACAATTTATAATTGAGTCAAAGTATAATAAAGAGTATCTCAAATCCCGATTGATACCTTTATTTTGGAGGAATACAAACACATTCACAATTTTCACTCGTTCCTGAGGTTTCTACTTGTCGAGGATTAAGAACCACAACATCAACTATGAGGTTGAGAAGTTTCCACGGGCACGGGACTTGCTTTCTATCTCTAAAAAGACAAAGAATCTTATTCTTAGCTCCTTCAACTAAGCATCTCTGACTTGGATCAGACCATAAGCTTATCTAATTGGTTTGTGTTGGCCACTTATTTGCTGGCCACATCAAATAACACAAGTGTCTACTGGGTCCTATGTCGGATGTGGCTAGACCTCCATGTCTATTCGTAAACTCCTTCTCATGCATTATTGAGGGGGTTGGTGAACTCAGCATCACAAAACAAAGTCTCAACAGTACAAGGGTATGATTCACAAGTCTACGGTATGAAGAAGATTGGATGTACCCCAACTTGTCTACATGCAGAGACAGAGTTTTCAGGGCTCAATTCCGTGAAGACCAGATCACAATGAAACAATTTTATGGATAATGTCAAACTCAATGACATAAACCAACAAGAACCAAAAACCAGAATAAAAAACAATCAGTCATATAGATGCTAGGAAATTATACTTTTTCACGTCTCAATAAACCAATGTAATAGCCGCCAAGTAGCTTTCTTCCATTTGATACCATGTGGCCTTTACCAATCATATCCAGAGCAATATGTGACTGCCAAATAGATATGAAAAAAACAAGAGATTATAGATGCTAAACCTGTCTAAGAGAGTTGTCTACAACCTCTACACATCAAGGTAACCATTTCAGATCCCCCAGTGTCTTGGCTATGTGGTTTAATTCATATTAAGATAAATACATCAGACTGATATTAGGACAGTGATCAATGAATGCTCGTCAAAAGCAAAAACTATGCCTTGTTAGTAGCAGAAGTGATGCTTTTTACAATTTAATAAAGGAAGCAGCAATGAACAAAATCAATTCAAATGCAACTTATTTATACAAACCAGAATCCTTTCTGAGTTACTATGCGGGCACCACATCAGGTTCCAAGGGTGATGAGCCATCATCCTCTAAGGTCTTGCCATCGGTGGTGTCTTTCATTTCCTTGTCCTCTTCTTGAAATCCTTGCTTGAACCTATCATAGTTTGTGGTCTCATCACTTTTAAAAGGACGTTCACCTAGTACTCGAACTAAATCTTCTTGATGAAGGACCTCCTTCTCGAGCAACAACTCTGCAATCTGAGCTACTTGCTCTTTGTGTTCCTCTATCAGCTGTACTGTACGTTCATATGCCTTAGCCACCCATTCTCTTACTTCATTGTCAATAATTGCAGCAGTCTTGCTGCTGTAGGGCTTGGTCATCTCCATCGCATCATCCCTTTGGGGGAAAGACAGAAGACCTACCTTATCACTGAAACCATAGACTGCCACTTGGGCATAGGTCATCTTGGTGACTTTCTCCAAGTCATTTTGTGCTCCAGTAGAGATCTTTCCCACCAAAACCTACTCCAAAAATGAAAATCACATTACCCAAATCAAACTAGTATAAAGGTAGGTTGGGCAAATTAAAATATAAAACTGCTAGTTAACATGTAGATAGATGGCAAGCACAGACAAGTTTTCCATATGAAGACAAGGAGACTGCTTTTTAACTACATGTGTTTCCAGAAAAGGATGCTTCCCTGATCAATTCCTCCAATAATTAACAAACCTTGTGAGGCTGAGAAAGTATTACTACACATAAAATTAGTAGGATGCAGTATTAAGTTCCTCTACAATTTTTTTTTTTTTTCATAAATCTAAAAAGTATGGTTAAAGTTGCTTAAACAATGTGGTTTTGGTACAAGTTAGGAAGCACTGGTGGTCTATTTATATATTTTGTTTTTAGAGTAAATGTTCAAAATTTAACTGCAAAGGGNTAGTGGGGCAAGAAAAAGGGAGTCTAAAGGTGCGATAAAGAGATATTTGCGAAACACTCCCTAAGGGTTTGGGGAGCAACACAACAACTCCCAATGAGGAAGACCCATTGCGGTCGAATATGGGTCCAAGAAAAGGGGAATTCGAGACAATGNAAGCACTGGTGGTCTATTTATATATTTTGTTTTTAGAGTAAATGTTCAAAATTTAACTGCAAAGGGGCCAAAGGCATAAGACATAAGCCTACTGCAGTTGATAGTAACTACAATCCTATGGCACAGCATTTATTGTTTGATAGAAGCTCAAATCAGACACTTAAACCGNGGGCCAAAGGCATAAGACATAAGCCTACTGCAGTTGATAGTAACTACAATCCTATGACACAGCATTTATTGTTTGATAGAAGCTCAAATCAGACACTTAAACAGNTTCTAAAATAGCAAAATCGAAAGGTCCAAAAATGCAAGAACCACCTCAAGTCTGAGTGATCCAGAACGAAGAGTCAAACAAAGAATAAAAAATGTACCTAGGAAATGAGGAACAGAAGGTCAAAGCCAACATCAGGGGCAAAGAGCAAATCACGCCAAAACCTCGGATTGGTTCAAGGGAAATCATTTCCTCAATGAAACCCTAGTGGCACCAGCAAAATCGAAAAACTGAAAGACGAAGGAAGAATAGAGGAAAAAAGTACAGAGAATGAGTTCAAAGGATAGAATAAACTGCTCCCCCTCAATTCAGAAACATTTAAAGCTAACGATACAGAGTGAAGAACGTGCATGAGAAACTAGGAAGTGAAATGATTGCCTGAAACCATAAAAAACTTGTTCGCGCGCAAATTAAGGTTTGCATTTGGAGGTCAGGCCTAATCAAGCCTCAACTCGGCCTCCACTCAAGTTCATTTGGAGTAAGGGCTGGGGGGCAACTGATAGTACTCAGAGTAATTCCAAGTAGGAGGTCAAACGAGCAGGTTTGAAAAAGAAGTCAGGAAAGACACACAGAGCCTAGGTCAGAGCTAGAGCTCTCTCCCCCAGGCGCGCCAACANTGTTAACCAAAGCAAAAATAAAAAATGAATGACATTGCCCACCTTGTTTTTGGCATTCTTGTCCATTTTTGTAACATGTGCTTTTCCTATATTGAATATCCCACGAGCACCCTTTCCACCAGGACCACCAACACCTAATCCACCCTGCATTCTGCGTCCCATGTACAGGAGGGATCCCAGAAGTAATGCTGTTGGGGCAAACCTCATAATTTCTTGATACCAATTCATTTGATTCACATATGTCACAGGAACATGGTTATGAGGATCTATTCCTAATGCCTCCTGGGCTTCCTCCAGCTTCTCCTCAAAGGAGTCAACACTTCCAATATTAAAGTAGTACTTATAGTGGCTCACATTTCGCCTAGTATTGGTACCATTAGTAGGACCCTGGACAATATCATCATTGGTTTTGTTTGTACTAGTTGTTGAGCTCTTTACATAGACCTTCGCAACTGATTTATTGGCAACAACAATGCGATCCACCAGACCAGGTTCAAGTAGCTTGTTCTTGAACTCTTGGAAACTAATCTGAAAAATAAATACATCAATCTATCAAATGAAAAAAAAAATTGAGCCGATCACAAATTAGTTGGGAGAAGGCCTAGTCAAATTTAGTTTAGTAGAAGAAAAATGAAAGACGGAACCATGGAAAAAAAAACCATTATCCCTTTCAATAAGGTCTAGAAAAGATAAACATTTACCAAATATAATGTCACAAAAACATGTATTCCTTGGTCATACAAATCATGAACCAAGCAGTACACATCCGTGTGGAACCACATATTGGATCACTCCAGTGCGGCACGAAGCCGCTGATGCCGAGTCGGCTCTTTGACACAATTGTGATGCATAGGGACAAAAATCCAATGTCATAGACAATATAACCCTTCAATACATAAAAAGTCCTGTGTAACACTGATTTCCAAAAATGGCATTTTGCACTTTCCATGTAGATCCAATTAATATTATTCTAGAAAAATAATAATCAATGAAGCAACAGCTATCAACTTGGAAGCTCCTATTGGTCAATGCCCCACAAATTATGTTCTTGTTCCACAAACATTTACCTGCTGTGATAGAGAAATACAAGGTGCCCCTGGCCTAAAATTTTGCAGGAAGGTCAAAGTGTTTTCCAAATGGCAGTGTTGCACTCCTAATCGTTTGACTGGTATTATACCAAGAATGACAGCATGACAAATACCACCAAGATCTCAATGATGGCTTCTATATGGCTTGGTTGCAGCTACAATCTGGATCGTTTGTTGTTTATTTGCACCTTTGGATTGTAGGCTTAATTGTTATTTGCCTCTATGTGGTAACAATATAATAAATTTAAGCAAAACTAGGGGATATGGATGAATTCATGATTCTTCTTTGTCTAAGACCATATCCAATGGAAACCCAAACCCTTACCCAATTTGAGTTAAAAAAAAATGACAAAAAGCTTAATTTGGTATAGATCTCTCTAATGGAGAAACTCAAATTTAAATGAAGACAAACCCAAATTTAGATGAGAACAAATCTAAATTTAAATGAGGGTAAAATATGATTATTGGATCTTTAAAGGAGGGTGAAATCTCACCATTAAAAATTGAGTATGAATTTGAGTCTCTCTTGATTTGAGTAAAAAAATAAGTCTTTTTTGATTTGATATGGGTTTGGGTATAGGATTGGAGAAAGTTTTTAAGAGTTTTTTACCCAAATTTAAATTTGGCTTTAAAAAGGGTAAGAANTATCAGCTGTACTGTACGTTCATATGCCTTAGCCACCCATTCTCTTACTTCATTGTCAATAATTGCAGCAGTCTTGCTGCTGTAGGGCTTGGTCATCTCCATCGCATCATCCCTTTGGGGGAAAGACAGAAGACCTACCTTATCACTGAAACCATAGACTGCCACTTGGGCATAGGTCATCTTGGTGACTTTCTCCAAGTCATTTTGTGCTCCAGTAGAGATCTTTCCCACCAAAACCTACTCCAAAAATGAAAATCACATTAACCAAATCAAACTAGTATAAAGGTAGGTTGGGCAAATTAAAATATAAAACTGCTAGTTAACATGTAGATAGATGGCAAGCACAGACAAGTTTTCCATATGAAGACAAGGAGACTGCTTTTTAACTACATGTGTTTCCAGAAAAGGATGCTTCCCTGATCAATTCCTCCAATAATTAACAAACCTTGTGAGGCTGAGAAAGTATTACTACACATAAAATTAGTAGGATGCAGTATTAAGTTCCTCTACAATTTTTTTTTTTTTTTTCATAAATCTAAAAAGTATGGTTAAAGTTGCTTAAACAATGTGGTTTTGGTACAAGTTAGGAAGCACTGGTGGTCTATTTATATATTTTGTTTTTAGAGTAAATGTTCAAAATTTAACTGCAAAGGGGCCAAAGGCATAAGACATAAGCCTACTGCAGTTGATAGTAACTACAATCCTATGGCACAGCATTTATTGTTTGATAGAAGCTCAAATCAGACACTTAAACCGCTTCAGGAACACATTAAAAAGCATCTTCAAATTCCCAATAGATGACCAGATTTTCAAACTAAACAACACGCAACTCAATTATCCAGAAGAATATGAAAGATATTGACAAGGAATTTGATAATTCACCTGCTCCGCTGCTCGACCACCAAGGGTCATGCATGTCATATCAAAGAGCTGCTCTTTGGTCATCAAAAGGTTTTCATTGGGAACATACTGAGCAAAACCAAGAGCTGCAGTTCCACGAGGAACAATTGTCACTTTCAGCAGTGGTTCTGTATGTTCCAGAAACCAACCAGCAACAGCATGGCCTGACTCATGGTACGCCACCGTCCGCCTTTCTAGCTTGCTTATAACCTGCACGGATTAAATAAAATAAACACAGTTAAGAACTGATCTCAAGTTTCACAATTCTTCTTGATTATTATAAGAAATACCTTGTTCTTTTTCTCCAAACCTCCAATGACTCTATCTATCGCTGCCTCAAAATGTTCCATTGTAATCAGTGTACTCTCAGTTCTTGCAGCAATCAAAGCAGCTTCATTACAAACGTTTGCAATGTCTGCTCCAGCAAATCCAGGAGTTAGAGCAGCAAGCCTCTGGGAGTAAAATGATGGCTCTTGATCAAGTTTTAACTTTTTCAGATATATCCGAAATATCTGATCACGGCCTTTGATGTCAGGCTTATCAATGGTAATTTGACGATCAAACCGACCAGGCCTTAACAAGGCTTTGTCTAAGATATCAGGCCTATTTGTCCCAGCAAGTACAACAACCCCAGCAGTGGTTCCAAATCCATCCATTTCTACAAGCAACTGATTTAGAGTACTTTCACGTTCATCATGGCCTCCTGAAAAGCCCCCACGCCCTCTTGCTCGACCAATTGCATCTATCTCATCAATAAAAACAATGCTAGGTGCACATTGTCTCGCCTCTTGAAATAAGCTCCTGACCCTGGCTGGCCCAACTCCAACAAACATTTCCATAAAATCTGACCCTGATATAGATAAAAAAGGCACATCCGATTCACCTGCAGTAGCTTTAGCAAGAAGTGTCTTCCCAGTCCCAGGAGGACCTACAAGAAGAGCGCCTTTTGGAATTTTTGCTCCCAATTCCTCGTATTTCTTTGGATTCTTGAGGAAGTGGACAAATTNTTAGCAAGAAGTGTCTTCCCAGTCCCAGGAGGACCTACAAGAAGAGCGCCTTTTGGGATTTTTGCTCCCAATTCCTCGTATTTCTTTGGATTCTTGAGGAAGTGGACAAATTCCATGATTTCTTGCTTTGCCTCATCACAGCCGGCCACATCTTTAAAATATACCTGCATCGCAACATAAACATCATTCGGTTGTGCTATAACCAATGTTAATGCAAAATGTATTTTGTCATTAGTAACACAGAGATACAGATATAAGAACGCAATGTTAACCAAAGCAAAAATAAAAAATGAATGACATTGCCCACCTTGTTTTTGGCATTCTTGTCCATTTTTGTAACATGTGCTTTTCCTATATTGAATATCCCACGAGCACCCTTTCCACCAGGACCACCAACACCTAATCCACCCTGCATTCTGCGTCCCATGTACAGGAGGGATCCCAGAAGTAATGCTGTTGGGGCAAACCTCATAATTTCTTGATACCAATTCATTTGATTCACATATGTCACAGGAACATGGTTATGAGGATCTATTCCTAATGCCTCCTGGGCTTCCTCCAGCTTCTCCTCAAAGGAGTCAACACTTCCAATATTAAAGTAGTACTTATAGTGGCTCACATTTCGCCTAGTATTGGTACCATTAGTAGGACCCTGGACAATATCATCATTGGTTTTGTTTGTACTAGTTGTTGAGCTCTTTACATAGACCTTCGCAACTGATTTATTGGCAACAACAATGCGATCCACCAGACCAGGTTCAAGTAGCTTGTTCTTGAACTCTTGGAAACTAATCTGAAAAATAAATACATCAATCTATCAAATGAAAAAAAAAATTGAGCCGATCACAAATTAGTTGGGAGAAGGCCTAGTCAAATTTAGTTTAGTAGAAGAAAAATGAAAGACGGAACCATGGAAAAAAAAACCATTATCCCTTTCAATAAGGTCTAGAAAAGATAAACATTTACCAAATATAATGTCACAAAAACATGTATTCCTTGGTCATACAAATCATGAACCAAGCAGTACACATCCGTGTGNTCTAGTTACAGAAGTTACCTGGTTCTGCTCCTGAGGATTCGAAAATAGTGACAAAAGCACAAATCCAATTAATAATATGGGTGTTAATAAATTTTGATACTGCTTCATAGAGTTCTGCTGAAAGTTTCCTTGATCACCTCCACCTGAGTCCTCTGGTGAACATCATGAAAAAAACATTTACTTACAAAAGGCAAATCGTTTGAAAGAAAAAACATGGAATGAGATTGCACTGGTTGAAGAGAAAGGCCAATGAAACAAGTGTAGGCATCTGAAATCAAACCAGCTAACCCCAATTCAAAGATTGATTTCAATCAAAGGATCAAAAACTAACAGTACACGTTTTGCACTATTGCAGCAACCAATTAATCAATATTTACCATTTGCATTGAAATTTACTTCATGCTCCACAAAGATTGCATAATTTCAAACACATATTTGTACCCATGCACTTAAAAACAGATATGGAATGCTAACCAGAACTGTGGTTCCCCAAAAATGATGACAAGAAAAGACAGACATCCATGCCTATCAATAGCATAACGTAGGAGACTACACTGCATACTAGACTTAAATTCTATATCCAAATCACTTTGAAGAAGTATTCACAAATAAGTATTATGCAATCATGCATGTCTAGTAAGCTATCCACAATCTTTTTCCCACCAGCAATGCAAACCCTCCCTGCTACATATAAGGCAGCAGCAAATTTAAAAAAAATGAACAAAAAATACACAAGTTAGCTGAGCTAGTAAGGACTTTCTCTGATAGGAGCTTGTTTCATCAAGCTCTGTCCATGGGTCCACTAAAGGAAGAAGGTAGGCTTGGATAAGTACTAAGTACCAAAAAAGTTAGAGTGGTGCTGCACAGAAGCACAAAAAATCAACCCAGAATCACACAGCTCATCATGCCGCCAAATCATTTTGGCTTAAAACTTTTGAAGTGACCAACATTGCACCTCTTACTGAAAAGTACCCCCACCCACATCAGTTTTACAAAAATATATACACAAAAAAAAGTCTATTAATAAAGCATGTTTGAAATTCACAGAACTTCTAGCAAATATAAGGGTCTTCCCCATCTATTCTTAAATGCAATGATCACTGCATTCCATAAACCATCATACTTTCAAGAGAGTTGTTGATATAGGATGAAAAGTATATTCCAGAAAACTCAGAACATAAATACACACCTTTAGACTCGGATTTTTTATTGTTTCCCTTTGGAATTTCTTTTTTATTCTTCGGATAAAAGTCCTCATAGTCTACAAAAACATCATAAAAAATCAATATATAAAAGTCACAACATTTTGCAATTGTTCTTCATAAAACGATTACAAAATGCACAATGTGATCAAAATGTGCCCAACTCCCTCTTACTTCTTTTCTTGGGCGCTTCACTGCAAAACAACCTCCGGAGCCTCGGATTTGCAAAAACCGAATTAAATTCCAATAAATACGTATTAGAAATAATCTGCTTTCCCGCTCCAATCGAAGTTAAATAACCCCTCACAAACCCTAATCCACCATCAACGCGTGCAGTGCACGCAGTTTCATCAGAAAGCACTGACCTTACGCCACAGTTACCTGATATAGCAATCTTTGTGCACAAAATACAGTTTCAAAATAAATATAAACGTTGCTTAAAAACAATTTTTTCAATTACAAAAAATAAAAAATAAAAAAACGAGTTAAATAGAGCTTTACTCTGTGGAATGTAGAGCGAGAGGAGCGAGAGAGAGAACGACCTATGCGTGAAAATATCATTGTTCTGATGTTCCGAACATGAATTGATTGGGATTTTAAAACCCTAGAACTTCAAACTACGATGTCGCTTCTTCGTCAAAGAGATTGAACTAAAGCTCCGAATAAATAAATTTCACAGGCTACGATGTAGAACGAATATTAATCTTATCTTCACAGTACAGAAATTTGCACAGAAGAGAGAGAAAATCAGAGAAATTGCATCTGGGTTGAATGAGGGAGGAAGAAGAAAGACCGCCTCAATTGGGCCTTGGCTTAGCGTTGAATGACATATTTGTCCTTGGATAGGAGTCTGTTGTATGTTTTGAATGGGTCAATTTGGTCATTTAGGGAATTAAGTCTGTGGTTGGAGGTTAGGCCACAACGTTGTTCAGAGACCCTTATAATCGGACCCAATCGATTTTGACCCAATGGGCTTACCCTCGTTTTGGTCCATACAATGGTTTTAATGCTCATTTGATACTATGTTTAGTTTTAATGAATTTATGAGTCAAATTGATGAAATTAAGTGTGAAACATTCATCAATAATTTGTTCATTAATGCCTGATGATTTAGACTTTTTTTCCCTTCTCAACTGCAAAAAAGATTGAGAGGGGCCCGCAAGCCCCCCAAATTAAGCACGAAAATGAAAACTTTTCGATTCACTCCCTATTTTCTTTTAAATAAGTAATGGATCACGTACGTTATAGGTGAATAATTTTTATACACAAAAATTTATAAAGTATATTAGATATATGTCCATTTGAATTGAATATAATTTTAAATTTATCAAACTTAATTTTTTATTACGCATATTTTATTTTATAATTATAAAAATTTTGTATGTTCCCAAAATTTTTATTTTAATTATAAAAAAAAAGATGAAAAAAATTAGTTAAAACTCTATTTTTTTTAGAATTTTATGATTGAGATTGATTTTCTAATGATGTTTGTGAAATTAAATTTTTTGACATTCATTTGATTAGGATTTCACTTATAATTCTTTATATAAAATAAAAGTAATTGTCAATATATTAATCACATTGAAACCTTACTGTAATTATAAATTAGTTAGATCAATTGAGATAAGATTTAATAGACTGCTCTATATTATCAATCATATTAAAGTTCTAAAAATTTAAGTTTTACTTAAAAATATACTACAATATTTATTTTTACATAAAATCTTAGTACAACTTATAAAGTTTATTGTAACTAAAGAATTATACTGATATAACATAAATTAATTTTAAAAAATTATATATATGAGTATTTTTATCTTAGAAATAAAAAGGTTAAACTTTTCGATGAAAAAGAAAATAAACATATGCAGGTATATTGTTGTCTTTGCTTATGATATTAAATTGATGAAGTTTTTAAAAGTTTTTTAAACACTTTGTTGAAAATATAATGATGCATATTTTTTAAGGGTAATATAATCAATCAATTTTTTTTATAGAAACTAATTAAATAATTAAAATAGATGTTATAAATAATTTAGAGATTTAAAAACATTAAGCATGTGATGATAATTTAGATATTTAAAAATGATAGAGTGGTCTTTGTAATATTTTATAAGGGTAAAATAGAAATTCAAAAGTTTTTTGTCTTAAGGTACTTTATTAGTAGTATAGATATAGATATAGATATAGATTTATTTAAAGATTTAAAAACATAAGGATGTTATGATAATTTAGATATTTAATTGTGAAAGGATAGAGTGGTATTTATAATATTTAATAAGAATAAAATAGAGATTTAAAAGGTTTTGGTCTTAATGTACTTTTATTAGTGGTAAATATAAGTATATAGATATAGATAAGGAGGAATAGTAAGGAGGTATATGAAATTAGAATTATTGGTCAAAAAGTTCATAACTCTTAATATTAAGTCAGTAAGTACTTATTTTTAGAATTTAATTGTGTTAAAGTACACAATTTGACTTTTTGTGATTTTTCTTTGACATATTTGTCATCCCTTAAATCATGCATATTTCTTTTGACAATTAAGTTGATTTTTGATTTTGTTTTATTGTATTAAAGATTTCCTAATATAATGGAAGAATTATATTATCACAAAATTTGCATCTAACGTTGATTGTGTACATCTTAGCCATTTTGAATTTTAAATTTTTTTGTAATTATCCTTGTCATTAAACATATCTCTCTTGTTATTAATATATATATATGACCAAAATTCTTTAATTTTAATACTTTCTAGGATAAGATAATTAAAATTCGTTAATTTAGTTGTCAAATTTCAAAAGTTTTCAAAAATTTTGAACCATGTCTCTTAAAAAATGGAGATGATTTATTATGAGTTTTGATTTTCAAAAATTTTTGATTTTTGTTTTATTAGAACAATTATATATATATATACTTGTAATTGTTCGTGCCTGAAAGCACTATGTAACAAATAAAAATAACCGTTTTAGTATTTTGAAACAAATGAGAATCAATCGAAAAAAGTTAAAAGAGCAAAAAAAAAAAAAATTAATTTGTGGTGTTGTGTGCATAATTGCAATAAATGCCATAAGCCAAGAACAAAAAAGCAAAAAATATTACTTGGCTAATAACGATTGTCACAGTGTTATATATGAGATAAAAAACACTTAATAGTTCGTAAAAACAAAAATTCAATCGATGATGATTGTTACCCCTACACAACAAAATGACTTACCACAACATCATCACGATACCAATCAAATCACTCGTGCCTAAACGCATTGTGTTAACCGTGCCTAAAAGTGTTGTCTAACACATTTAGCTCAAGAGTCATGTCATGATTGACACAACTATGATCAATCCAAATCATCAATTTATCCACAATCCACATCCATGTAACTTGCTAAATGAACAATAAACTATAGGCTGGAAACTGTCCTAGTCCATATATGAGAAAAGTTAAGAAAAACACATTTCATACCAGTTGGTATCTCTCCTAGTTCAACAAATGCAGGTAGTCAAACCTAAAGATAATCCCCTTCCCGACCACCCCCTAAAATAACACAACACCAAAAATTAATTCACAATCCTAGCCAATATATTCTACCACCTCAGTAATTAATTTAAAATTTGCCAATCAATTTACACAATATGCACATGATAATATACATATTTATACGTGTCTCTACGGCAAATCAACCATGAACAATGATATATGTATCCACAATTGAAACCTCTATCAAAAAAAATTGCAACAAAAGACACAGTTGATGAGAACAAAATTGATTTGATGTCATCTACATAAGAGAGGAGTAAAAGCAAGGTTTTTATTGCAGCCAAATCTACACTCATAAAAAGACATCAAGCCAAAAATATAATAATATGTCCATTCCAAACAAAAAATACTAGTTGATGTAAAAAAAGTACGTAAAAAAAATGACTTATCGGCTTGTTCGGATCATTACCCTTTTAGAGTTGTTCATTCCAAGCCTTAGCAACGTGGTATCTGAGACAAATGTAATTGAGCACATCATCTACCTGTCAATAAAGACAATATATATAAGCAATCTCACAATGTGATCACTGAAAAGTAGCCCAGGATGCAATTTCATTTAAGTTTGAATAAATAATACATGGTAAAACAAGACAAAAATAAATGGCTCATAAGATTGGAAACTTTTTCTTAATTTGGACCTATTTAAAGTTGCGCCAAAAAGATCAGTCCCCCTGCCCATCAAATGGACACACACCTATAGAAGTTCAGACCTTTTGATATGGACCCTCTTAGTACTCATCCACATGAAGTTCAACTATTGCAACCATTGCTATAGAACAACCACACCAATAGGATCAAGAAAACACTCATCTAAATTCATTCATATAGGCATATAAATAAATAAAAATTTTAGAAAATTTCCCATATACAAAACTAACTAATAACAAGAATATAAATCTGGGAAAAAAAGGTCCAACAAACATAAAACAACTAATTGATTTTGAACAGTGAGAAAAATATAGCAAAAGAAAGAGAAAACTAACCATTAAAAACTTTAGCTCATATTTTCGAGGTTCAAGGCAACACCAACTGAAGAAAGGGCTTCATAGAAGAAAAATAGAGGAAATTTCTGATTATTCTAGTGAATATTGAGACCTAGATACTTAGAATTTCAAGTAATAATTAGCCAAATTTTGAAAGAAAAAAAAAAGGTACCAGAATCAATATTTCACAATCAAATGAGTCTTGACTGGTCAAGCAGTAGCATAGCCTAAACAGCATATTGGAGAAAGATTTGTTTAGTATTTTACCATTCGTAATCATGATGGTAATCCAAAATCAGCAAACTTTATCTTCCCACTTTATGTACCTATGTAAATACAACATCATTTAATTCTCAAATATATGAGAATATCAAATTCAATTAAAGTAAAAAAAGAAAAAAAAAAGCTCAGTAGATCACCATTGGCTCAAAAAAAGTCCCATTGATCACCACCGACATCACCAAAAAAGAAAGAAAGAAAGAGAACGAATTCCAACCAATCACCACCATTGTTGCCACACTTGAAATTGGCCAAGAATTATATTAAAAAAACCCAAGATCGTAACATTGATCACATGATAACAATCACTCCAGTTTCTTTTGCTAATCACTAAATTTGATCAATTAAAAATCAAGAAAAATCATTGTTATATAGGATTATAGATATTTAACTTACTGCTATATCGACAAGAAAAAATGACTTCTTTGCGGTACCTACAATTTCATCCCATGAGCTATAAAACAGCCCACAAAATTAAGGCTGAAATTAATACAAAAAAAAACTCAATCTAAAAAATAGAATCTGAGCTTTTGGGTGTGGATTGGCGGAAAGTAGTGGTGGAGGCAGAGGGAAGGACCCAAAACGGCCTTTCTCTGAGGGAATAGAGAGCGAGCGAGATTGAGGGGGTAAATGATAGATTGTTATTTGAGAGGTCACCATGGCAAAGAAAGAGTGGCGTGTTGATACAACTGAGGCGGTGACTGAGGTGTGAAGAAGGATTTGGCGTGAAACATGGGATTTTGAATTTTGCCCAGCGTGAGAGATTTAATCCTTGGTGAATGAGAAAGGGAGAAAGAGGTAGAGTTAGGGAGTGAGAGATCACTTAAGTATCGGATTAGATTGAGTTAGAAAAGATATCATCGCTGATTTGGATCGTTGGTGAATGAGAGAGGGAAAGAGGCATTGGGAGTGAAACATAGCTTAATTTAAGGATTGGATTAGATTGAGAATTTAATTGAAAAGTTTGATTTGGGGTGTGCATGAGAGAGTGGGGGAGAGAGGCCTAGTTGAGGAGTGAGAGATAGTTTAATTTAAGGATTGGATTGGGATAGAGGCGTGAGTAGGCTTGTCAAAATCCAACACGACATAATTAACCGACACGAATCGACACGGATTAAGCGGGTTTGGATGAGACCTTAACGGATTCAGGTGATAAACCGGTTGACCCGTTTAACACGTTTAATAAACGAATCGTGTTCGAGTAAGACATGTCAACCCGTTTAAATAAAATTAATAGAATAATAAATTAATAATTATTTTAAAAAAATTAACCAGGTTTTTTTTTAATGACAACTACACAGAAAATATATAAAGATATTTTTCCCCAACTCTAATCTAATTCCATGATTACATCTACGCTGAACCTGAAGCTTTGGTGTTGCACCTCCAAGCCCTCCAGCCTCCACTCTTCTCCTCCTCCTCCTCCTCCTCCTCCTCCTCATCCTCCTCCTCTCTCTCTCTCTCTCTCTCTCTCAAAGCGAGCTACGAGCAGGTATTAAATCGGTATTTCAGTGTTAGATCTGTATTAGATCGGTATTAGATATTAAAATGATTGGCTCATGCCCCTGTATTAGATCGGCTCATGCCTCTATTTTTTAAGTGTATTAGATCTGTTATTTTAGTGTTATACCATGCCTCTGTTTTTTAAGTTGTATAAATATTAAATAGCTTACAATCAAGTTGTTGAAGGATCAACTTGCTCAAAGCTTTCAAACACAGATTCCCATTTGGTTGGATCAATACCTACATAAAAGAAATAAGTTAAAAAGAAAGATAAATTGAAGTGCTTGGAAACTAAATATGAAACAAAACAGTAAGTTAAAATGTGTTTTTGTATAGCTTTACTGAACGCTAAGCTTCATACCACAGCCTCTATCATCAACTTCGAACCAAAGAACCATTTTGTTTTTTTTCTTCCAAGATCTTTATTCATGGCTTCCCAGTCGCTTCAATTTCATTTTGGGTGTAGACCTTGAGTCCTCGTGATTGATGGGAAACTTCCTGGTGTTGCTAGAATTATCGTGTTAAATGGGTCAAACGGGTGATAAACAGGTAAATAAATCAAACGAGTAGTTTACCGTGGTAACTCGACTCAACCTAACCCAACTCGTTTAAAATTAGACGTGTTAAACGAGTTGTGTCGTAGTACTCATTTATTAAACGGTTCGTATTCATGTTTCGATTTTTTACTTGTTTAATAAACGTGTCGTGTATGGATTTACATGTTTTTAACCCGTTATCCGTTTAACCCGACATGTTTGACACTCCTAGGCGTGAGAGATTAAATGTGTTTATGTTTTATCTCAAAACGATCTCTTTGTTTCCAAAATTCAAATTCAACTCTATTTTATTATATATATATATATATATATCTATGAAGGAGCGTGGGAGACAAGTGCATCAGGTAATGTGGAGATAATTAAATATATGGTTAGTTTTCAAAATCGTTTTTAGGAAACTTATTTACAATAAAAAGATATTCAAATCTTTTTATGTTTTAAGTAAATTTTTTTACAAAACATTTCTTTCTATTTACTTTTTGACAATTAAGTTCAATTTCGTGTACAACTTTTGAATGACCCAATAGATAAAGCTCGCCATAGAACTTGGGCTGATCACTGAATAAATAGGACGATAAGATTAATGTTCAACTAAGCTATATGGATGCAAATTTAGGGAACCATATACAAATCCCATTTTGAAAATCTACCATTGTTGATATAATGAGAGGACGGTTTGACATCCACTACAATAGGGGTTTGCTAATGCTCAAGATAATAGATTTTATTTAATAAATTAAATTTATATCACATTTTTATTTGTGGTGCATGTACATTCCTTTTAAACTCGACTTCAACTCATGTCTCCATCAATTGTTAACTGCTCAGACATTATTTGTGCCATGAAAGCTAGTAGAAATAATAATCTCGTTACATTTGTAGAAAAAAAAACAAAGATCATGTCCAACTATTCAATTGACATTATTATTATAAGAGACTATGTAGTTTACATCAAGAGTAACACAGGGGTTTATAATTAATTAGGCCCAGGTTATGATAAATTTATCTCTCATGAATATCTTAATCCCGACGCAAATGACCTGCCTTTAACCAGACCGAAAAATAGATTAGTTGAGATACTTNATCAAGAAAAATCATTGTTATATAGGATTATAGATATTTAACTTACTGCTATATCGACAAGAAAAAATGACTTCTTTGCGGTACCTACAATTTCATCCCATGAGCTATAAAACAGCCCACAAAATTAAGGCTGAAATTAATACAAAAAAAAACTCAATCTAAGAAATAGAATCTGAGCTTTTGGGTGTGGATTGGCGGAAAGTAGTGGTGGAGGCAGAGGGAAGGACCCAAAACGGCCTTTCTCTGAGGGAATAGAGAGCGAGCGAGATTGAGGGGGTAAATGATAGATTGTTATTTGAGAGGTCACCATGGCAAAGAAAGAGTGGCGTGTTGATACAACTGAGGCGGTGACTGAGGTGTGAAGAAGGATTTGGCGTGAAACATGGGATTTTGAATTTTGCCCAGCGTGAGAGATTTAATCCTTGGTGAATGAGAAAGGGAGAAAGAGGTAGAGTTAGGGAGTGAGAGATCACTTAAGTATCGGATTAGATTGAGTTAGAAAAGATATCATCGTTNTGGCGTGAAACATGGGATTTTGAATTTTGCCCAGCGTGAGAGATTTAATCCTTGGTGAATGAGAAAGGGAGAAAGAGGTAGAGTTAGGGAGTGAGAGATCACTTAATTATCGGATTAGATTGAGTTGGAAAAGATATCATCGCTGATTTGGATCGTTGGTGAATGAGAGAGGGAAAGAGGCATTGGGAGTGAAACATAGCTTAATTTAAGGATTGGATTAGATTGAGAATTTAATTGAAAAGTTTGATTTGGGGTGTGCATGAGAGAGTGGGGGAGAGAAGCCTAGTTGAGGAGTGAGAAATAGTTTAATTTAAGGATTGGATTGGGATAGAGGCGTGAGTAGGCTTGTCAAAATCCAACACGACATAATTAACCGACACGAATTCACACGGATTAAGCGGGTTTGGATGAGACCTTAACGGATTCAGGTGATAAACCGGTTGACCCGTTTAACACGTTTAATAAACGAATCGTGTTCGGGTAAGACATGTCAACCCGTTTAAATAAAATTAATAGAATAATAAATTAATAATTATTTTAAAAAAATTAACCAGATTTTTTTTTAATGACAACTACACAGAAAATATATAAAGATATTTTTCCCTAACTCTAATCTAATTCCATGAATACATCTACGCTGAGCCTGAAGCTTTGGTGTTTCACCTCCAAGCCCTCCAGCCTCCACTCTTCTCCTCCTCCTCCTCCTTTTCTCTCTCTCACAGCGAGCTACGAGCATGTATTAGATCGGTATTTCAATGTTAGATCTGTATTAGATCGGTATTAGATATTAAAATGANATCGGTATTTCAGTGTTAGATCTGTATTAGATCGGTATTAGATATTAAAATGATTGGCTCATGCCCCTGTATTAGATCGGCTCATGCCTCTATTTTTTAAGTGTATTAGATCTGTTATTTTAGTGTTATACCATGCCTCTGTTTTTTAAGTTGTATAAATATTAAATAGCTTACAATCAAGTTGTTGAAGGATCAACTTGCTCAAAGCTTTCAAACACAGATTCCCATTTGGTTGGATCAATACCTACATAAAAGAAATAAGTTAAAAAGAAAGATAAATTGAAGTGCTTGGAAACTAAATATGAAACAAAACAGTAAGTTAAAATGTGTTTTTGTATAGCTTTACTGAACGCTAAGCTTCATACCACAGCCTCTATCATCAACTTCGAACCAAAGAACCATTTTGTTTTTTTTCTTCCAAGATCTTTATTCATGGCTTCCCTGTCGCTTCAATTTCATTTTGGGTGTAGACCTTGAGTCCTCGTGATTGATGGGAAACTTCCTGGTGTTGCTAGAATTATCGTGTTAAATGGGTCAAACGGGTGATAAACAGGTAAATAAATCAAACGAGTAGTTTACCGTGGTAACTCGACTCAACCTAACCCAACTCGTTTAAAATTAGACGTGTTAAACGAGTTGTGTCGTAGTACTCATTTATTAAACGGTTCGTATTCGTGTTTCGATTTTTTATTTGTTTAATAAACGTGTCGTGTATGGATTTACATGTTTTTCACCCGTTATCCGTTTAACCCGATATGTTTGACACTCCTAGGCGTGAGAGATTAAATGTGTTTATGTTTTATCTCAAAACGATCTCTTTGTTTTCAAAATTCAAACTCAACTCTATTTTATTATATATATATATATATATATATATATATATATA
>CAUOFW020007502.1:223819-272917 GCA_963454935.2 Ilex paraguariensis
AAAAAAAAACAAACAAACAAACAAAAAAAATCACAACACACACACACACAACCAAAAAGGGTGAGAATCTAAAGGCATGCTTTTGGATCCAACAGAGAGACCCAGAAAATATATCTTACCTAATATCATATCCTAAAAATAGTGCATAGGTAACTGATCTTGAATTAGTTTCCACCGTTGACAACTTTTTCATAACAACAGCGAAGAAGGTGAAAAGTGAACTGAACAAGGCACTAATGAAGCAATAGCTGTAAACGATGTAACATGACAAAGACAAAGAAAGATAAAAGGAACACAGAATTCACACCTGTTAACTTCAGTTGAATTTTCGTTCATTTCCTCCATTTGTGATGAAGAAATTAGGGTATTATCTGTAANAGGTGAAAAGTGAACTGAACAAGGCACTAATGAAGCAATAGCTGTAAACGATGTAACATGACAAAGACAAAGAAAGATAAAAGGAACACAGAATTCAAACCTGTTAACTTCAGTTGAATTTTCGTTCATTTCCTCCATTTGTGATGAAGAAATTAGGGTATAATCTGTGANGACAAAGAAAGATAAAAGGAACACAGAATTCAAACCTGTTAACTTCAGTTGAATTTTCGTTCATTTCCTCCATTTGTGATGAAGAAATTAGGGTATTATCTGTGAGTTCAGAGGAAGTGAGCTCCGAAGCGTTTACATATATACTCAGTTGAGGAAAAAGAATAGTTGAGAAGCGCTGCCAACGACTTCGGAAATTGTTACTATAGTGTCCCATGATGTTATCCGAATAATCTCTCTCTCCCTCGCACCGGACACCATGCGAGTTTGAGGCGACTGTCGAACACGGTTTACCAATATTTTCATTTTTCATGAAAATTTACGGATAACTAATTCTATGATAATTATTATTATTATTTTGATAACAAGAAATCTCTCTATGGTAAGATTACTTTTGATCAGTCCTATGAGAATAAACATCAAATATTTACAATCACTCGTAAAATTACAAGTATCAATTAAGTCTCAAAAATATCAATGAGGATCAAATCCCTAACGTCTGAATCTATAATTCATTTAAGTTCGTTTCTATATCTATAAATTTTTCGTATATCATTTTACTCTGGAAGTCAACAACAAATTTAATAAGACAATTATCATTAAATCATTATCAAATGATTTTTAAATAAGAAAAATCAAATAATTGAAAGTCCCTCTCGAAAAATGCAAGGGGCGGACATTACGGACTAAGTAGTATAGTTTAGTTAATCCTATAATTTTAGAAATTTAATTTTACCAACAACAAAGAGAGAACTTCTTCTTCTTCTTTTTTAAAATAACCATGCACAATTTACATAAAAAACTGTTCACTTATTCAAGAGAGTTTGAGATAGTAGAAACCCATAATTTATGATCCACTTCGAAATGACCTAACTTTTAAAAAGATAGAAACAAATTTATAAATCCCAAAAATGCAATGCTCTATTTTGGATTTTCATTGATTTCTTCCATGACTTTTATTGTTCGTATCACACGTGCATCTTCAAACAATCAGGGGAGGTGCCGAGTATAAATGATGCAATTCCGAGAATGAAAATTCATTCCCTCGTTGTGCAATTAGGGATGACAGTAGATCGGAAAAAAATGAGTATTCGTCTAAAATCGTCTCATTTGGACCAGAGATGAACCATACGTCTTGGACAATGAACGTATACGAAGATATCCATATAAACATGTGTGGAGATAGGGACGGAGATGAACTGACATTTACCCATGCCCCATCCCCTTCCCCGTCCCCATCCCCCTCTAACCCGTGATATATATCATTTTCGCCCACCCATAAAATTAATTTTAAAATTCAGTGGCCCACTCCTTGTTCTTTTTTCTTTTCCTTTCTTTTGTATTCCTCCTCCCCATACTCACCTAATAGAACAAGACAATGTTTTTCACCATTTCTCTCTCTCTCTCGTCTTTCTTTTTTCTTCTCTCTTTCATTCATCAGGCGATTGCCCATCTCTCTCATTATGCTTCTCTCTCTTTTACCTTTGTGTTCTATTTTATGGTTTTTATTAGATTTGTGATTCTTTTTGTTAGATTTATGATGAGTTTTGTTAGATTTAAAGGCATGTGTTGTGTTAGCTATTGAATGTTTTTGTTTTGGATCTATAGTGTGTTAGATACTAGGTTTTTAGATATTGTTTGTTCTATTTTTTTTTTTTTTTGTGTGTTAGATTTGTAATTTTCATGTGCTACATTTGATTTTTCTATGTTAGATATGCAATATTTTGAATTTTCTAATTTTATGTTACTTGTATATGCTATTTGTTGAATTCTGATTATAATGTTAGATATAATTTTTGCTGATTATTCTACTTGAATATGATTTTTGCTCTTTGAAAATTGATGGATAGACTTTTTTGATAGTAAAATGTTGGATAGACTTCTGGCCTGAAAAGTAATGGATAGATTTCTTGTCCGCTCACTGTACCAAATGTTAGTCCTTGTTGATAAGAAGAATTATGTTGTAATTTTCAGCTAGTGACATACAATTTTTTGATTTTTGGATTATTTACAATGTTAAATTATATTGGACTTGAGCAGGGGACGAGGTTGGGGTTGGGATGAGGTGAGGATTACAAATTTATCCGTAGACGAGAATGAAGATAAAAATTATATCGATAGACCGATGATAAAAGAAATTTTTTTAAACAGGTATGAGGAGGGAGACTACACCCTACATGCCGTCTCAATCTATTATCAATCCTATGTACAGCCAATATGGAATACATAAGCAGTTCAATTATTTGTACACGAAGTTATTCATTTAACAAAAAATTACGGTGTGTGCCCACTCGCCAAGTTGGGAGCGTTGTACACGTATTCTTATGCTTTGGATGCTGATCCGGATTGGGCCACATGCTGCCCACGCGGCGATGTCCATTATCAAGTGGGTCAAGCTACGTGGCATGGTGGCCTCGCTCTTCTTTTACTCATGTGTTCGGCAAATTATTCGACCTACCCCAACAAAATATATTTTTGTAGTGAGCCCCCGAATATATTTTACTATAAAATTTACGCCCTTCCAAAACATGTTGTGGTAAAAAAAAAAAGTCGCCCACCTTCGGAGTGTGATCCAAACCCCCAAATTCAGGTTGCATATATCCTTGTGATTGAATACACATTCCCCGTAAACATTCATACGACCTGTCTTCGAGAAATGTGCAACTCATAACCCAAAAGAAGGAGACGAAACCAAGAAGAGAGACCGAAAGGAGACTACCCAATGCTCCAAAGGGTCAGTCTCAATTTAATTAGAATCAAATTACGATTCAAAATAATTGAAATTGATACTTAAATACTAAAAATGACAAATGACCCCATTTTATTGTGAAACCATCATATTGAATCATAACATCAACCTATCAACTCAAGATTTTGGCGTTGTGCAGAAAAATAATCCATCATTATCACGGGGAGTGTCAAAAATATTAGTCGACTCGTTAATATGATATGAACACGAACATGGTACGAGATTAAAAAATTTAAGTCTTTTTCAAGTCCCATGTTTCATAAATTAGTGAACCCAACACGATTAATAACAAATCAAATATGAGTAAGACTAATCAAAAAAAATACACGATACGACTCGTTTATATATTGATTATTTATGATTTATACATGACACAAATATAATATGATACAATTCGTTAGACACAAACTAATAAATGGNAGTGTCAAAAATATTAGTCGACTCGTTAATATGATATGAACACGAACATGGTACGAAGTCTTTTTCAAGTCCCATGTTTCATAAATTAGTGAACCCAACACGATTAATAACAAATCAAATATGAGTAAGACTAATTAAAAAAAATACACAATACGACTCGTTTATATATTGATTATTTATGATTTATACATGACACAAATTTAATATGATACAATTCGTTAGACACAAACTAATAAATTGATCGGGTATGAATTGAGTGTTTTTTTAATACGAACTTACTAACACTCGACATAAACCTATCTCACCCAACACAAATAACAGACATAGCTATCCTTCTCCTTCCCTCCCACACCCACNCTCGTTTATATATTGATTATTTATGATTTATACATGACACAAATATAATATGATACAATTCGTTAGACACAAACTAATAAATTGATCGGGTATGAATTGAGTGTTTTTTTAATACGAACTTACTAACACTCGACATAAACCTATCTCACCCAACACAAATAACAGACATAGCTATCCTTCTCCTTCCCTCCCACAACCACACACACACAATTAATTACACTTGAATTCATAATAGAAAGTTTAACTTCTATTATAAAATCTTTATAAGAACAACTCTAATTCAGCTCTCTAAAATGGTTAGCTGAAATAAATTTAAATATTATATTCTTTATTTTAGTTAGCCACTTTTACAAATTTATTCAAATAACGTTCTCTATTTTAATTAACTACTTCACCTAGCTTTCAATAAAGAGAAGAGAGTTGCAACATATAAATAGATAGAGAGAGAGACAGAGAGAGAGAGAGAGAATTTGGAGAGGCTACATACATGGCTCTCCAAATTTAGAAAACCACTTGGGTGAAATAAAAAAAAGAGTACATTCAACACCAAAAAAATTAAAAGTGTGTTAAAATTTTTCTTTAGTTTTTAGCTAGTTAAAATAACTAAAAAAAAGAGAAATAAAGAGTTGGCTAGAATTGCTGTAAGAAGTTATATTAGTTTAGGACAAACAAGTTTAAAAAATCCTTTTAGTGGGTGAAGGTAGTGCTCAATATCCAAACATTCGTTAGTTTGACCTGAGCCGTAAATAAAGTATCCACAGTCATTCCATTAGAGAAACATGTGGATGTGGTTGTCAACCCAAAGCTGTAGCTCACTTTCATCAATTCACAATAAAACTAGAAAATTCGAAAGTATATACTTTTTGTCAACCACATAAAAGAATGAAAGGAACAGAAAAAAGAAGAACCACAATTATCGTTCATGTTTTGCTAGTTACAAGATTACAACATCATGAGTTACATGAAATGTCGGCGTGGATGTGTTAGCTGGGATGAAACTCCCTCTTTGTACATGATGTATAGCCAGAAGATTATGCCTGTAAGCTCTATACGACCACAAAAAAAATGAACGGCTAACCTAACGTGAATGTTTAAAAAATGACTGCTTTGTAGCTATTGTGTGGCAAGGATGGACAACCAAGCAAACAATGATATCAAACTCCTTCCTTCAGACTCAACNCCACAAAAAAAATGAACGGCTAACCTAACGTGAATGTTTAAAAAATGACTGCTTTGTAGCTATTGTGTGACAAGGATGGACAACCAAGCAAACAATGATATCAAACTCCTTCCTTCAGACTCAACCAAAAACAGTTTCTGAGGTCTACTCTTACTTGGGCTATCATTGATAAAGTGAGACAAAAGGGGCTTTTGTCCTTCCTCAAGTGTCTCAAGCAGAACAGAGAATCAAAGGTCTGCAAATGGGAAGCCTGACTTCACATGAGAATGAACTCCAGGAGTTTTTGTAGAATNGACAAAAGGGGCTTTTGTCCTTCCTCAAGTGTCTCAAGCAGAACAGAGAATCAAAGTTCTGCAAATGGGAAGCCTGACTTCACATGAGAATGAACTCCAGGAGTTTTTGTAGAATATTATGGAGAATGAACTTCCACAACCAAGCAACAAAATTTCATTTTAATGTTGATGCGCCTGTTTTGTCATCGTATGCTGTAGGGAAGCGAAGTCCAGAACCAAAATGTCTTGATGTTGGACACAACCAAGAAAAGATATTTGGACCCAGAACCTGTAACAGTCAAGCAACATAAAAGAATTTGAAATTTTGGAAATCTAGTCTGGAATGAATGGTAAAGTCATCTAATGGACCCAAGCAAATATCTGTGTGACCAATTAATGGCGAACCTATGACTGTCAGTCACCAAAAACCATGTCAATCAAGCTCAATCTGTTAAATCAAATGATGCCCCAACAATGAAACCTCACTAGTCCTTACATTCAATTAGACATATTCTGGCAGTACGCATAAACGATAAAGGGCATCAGGAATTAGGAAACAAGAGGAAGGGGAGAAAGAATGCTCTTACAGATATCAGATTTTCATAAGCACCAAGATCATATGGATGTGAATAGACATCCCCTCCTTTCTCCGCAAGCCACATAGCCCTTACTCCTTCATGGTACTGCCACATAGAGCCTTAAAAATCAGTTATCAGGATTTTTATATCATTTGTTTGAATTTAATCACCCAAACAAATGGAATTAATTGTCAATGTTCATATCTATCAACCTCAATGGTGGTCTTGTTTCGAAGAATGAGGTAGATATGCCAGCCCAAAAGAACACTCAGTGCCATACTTAGTGGGACTAGCAACAACCCTGATATGATCTGGAAGTAAAATCTAATAAGCAAACAGTAAACAAACTCATATGACAGCATATAGCTCAAATCTAACAAATTTCCAACGAACTTACATATAAAACTCTATGCGAGTCTTCAGTTTTCTGCTCATCCTTTTGAGCATCAACAGTTACACTACCAACAAGCAAAACCTGAAAAATTAAAAATAAAAACAGGAATAAAAAATAGTTATGCTCCTACTCTGCCTTTCTCAAGAAGTTTGCCACTCATTATCACCATTTTAGAGCTTTTTCAATTTGGTCAACATTAAAGGATCAACTACTTAGATTCAGCAATACCATGGAACAAACAACACTGAATATGACAAAAGATTAAACAGCTGTGACACATGAAGGCATGAAAATGTACCAGTAAAAAGATGCACGTCACTCACAGTATACACAAGGCAATCTAACATATTTAACGCTTGACATGAGAAATTCGAACTCACCAAGGAGTATAAGCAGGCGATCACAGCATAAACAACAAAGATGAAGAAGACCTTATAGTTTGCATGACCCACACAGTTATTCATCCAAATGCAATGGTGGTCCTTGCAATCAAGAAGCAGCACTTTAGCATTTTAGCCAAGACCTTTCAGAAAAGGCATCAATCATAATAGAGACCAGGCATACCATTCGCAAAACACATCTGTTACAAACACGGCAGTGATGAGCACGGGGGGGCTTATAGTGGGAACACTTTTGGCAGTATCTCAAGTCTCCACCCTGCAAGACAACTAAAAGAAAAGTCAGAGGTCTCACGCTTCTGATGTAATCAAATTTGAGATTTGTCTCTAAGTTTTTTATTCTAGTGTATCAACCTCTGCACGATCTTACCAGCATGGCAATCAAATAATCATTTCAGGAAAGTGGTCAAAGAAAGAAGCATTTTTAATGCAAATAATGTACATATATCTGCATCTTCTTCCACCTTAAACACTTACATGAAATTGGTATATAACCCCGGCACAGAACCAAATCTCTGAATCCCAAAAGCTGAAAGTGCTTTATCAATTTGTTGCTACATTTCCCATATGTATCTAAAAAATTTCATAAAAAGAGGGGAGGACTTGAATTGACATCTTATCAGCCCAAAAACTAAATCGACAGGTCCCCAAAATAGAGATACCAAATTCATAATGGTTGTAATACCGACACTCGACATGCCCCCACCCCACACCCACCCAAAAAAAATATCCATATATCCTCTTAAGTAAGTACAAAAAGAGCAAAAATTAAACACAAAAAGGAAAATTTTCTTAGCAATCAGCCACTTCCAGCTTCCCAAAATATGCCATATTAGAAAGAGCTTGCTTCGTGCAGGATCAATTAGAAATGCCAAAAGCCTAGTGAGGGATCATCTAGCTCTCATCATCCATCTTATTTCACTCACTAAATGCCTAATCCAGAAAACGGTTCCAAGCTTCAAACACAACTACTCACGTAGGCTCCAAAACTTACATTGTCCACAATAATTGAACAAAAACCTAACAAGAAGTTCTGATATTGTGGAATCTCAACATATCAATTACAGAATCAACGGTTAGCTACAAAATATTTCACAAACTATGACATAATACATGCTATCTACCAAGTACCACTACTTGCAGGACATATGAATATGGTAACAAGCATCACACTAGTCTTAAGTCAGTAGTTGAATTGAGTAAATTATCACATTCACATCATTTTCATTCACGCTTTGCATAAAATGGAAAACAACATGAAGATCTGAAGCGTGAGAACACGAGTTAACGTCTTAGATCAGCCAATTTGTACAGATATGTCAACAGGAAATCCTGTATTCAATTTACACCTCCAAAACAGTAACTTGTATCACCGTTGACACATGATCGAACAGCTAATAGTCTTTGTGGCCTTTTTTTGGGAAAAAAGAACTAAACATAGAATGGAAACAGAAATTAAATTACTAACTTGCTTCAGAACACCCACCTGAAAAAACCCAAATTTTAATTACAAAAATCTCCCACAGATCATCACGCACAAGCAATACTTAATGTTCAGCCAATTTAATATCAGCTCACATCAGTACAATCAATCCAGCAATTGAAGATAATCAAGATTATGATTTTTATNTAATATCAGCTCACATCAGTACAATCAATCCAGCAATTGAAGATAATCAAGATTATAATTTTTTTTATCCAGGCAGTAAAAAATCACAAAAACCCTAGAAAGATAGAAAAGAAGTCATCGAGTTCTTGAGAGAGGACCTTGCGCTTGACCTCGTGGATAGGGCTATCGGAGTCCTCGATGTCGGGAAGGTATGTGTGTGGGACCCGACCCGCATCGGTGAAGATGGCGATCGCGTAGTTATATACGCACAGGAATGCCATGGAGGTGAAAACGACAGCGTTTAGCATCCCGGGCGAGGACCATAGACCGAACCACTGGTCTATGAATATGAAGACCGTCGTGAAGTATATGTAAGCGATCGCCGTTACGACGACTGCGACGGGGAGCGAGAATCTGTAGCTTCGCGCCATTCCTATGGTGCACGATGATCGACGGTGGGTGGCTAAAATGGAGCGCTGGTATTCAATGTGGGGTGGCGGGCATGGTGCTGTAAGGCGGTGGTTAAGGGGGACCGAGGCACCGGCGTTTTGAAAACGGCGGCGTCCCCGGCTAGTTTGGTGGTTGAGGGGTAAGCGGGGAGCGAAATGTGACGGCTTTTGGAGGGTAAACGAGGGAGAGTTGGTGACAGGTGTATCAAGTTGCCAGTTGGGGGGCGTGCGGTGCAATGTTTATTGACTCACCGAAATGATAAGACTATGCTAACCAAAAAATAATTTTTAAAATTTAATAAATTATAACATTTGTCCCATTTTAATTCCTAATATTATCAAATAAATAATATCCAAATTGTTAAAAAAAAATTATCATAAACTTGCACGTGATTCTTAAATATGGATAAAAAATAATTTGATTAGTTATTGACCAAAATTTGGATAGTCCTTGACAAAAAGAAGTGTAATATAGGTAGTTCTTCACTAAAATTTGGATCGAAATTTAGTCAAAAGGTATCAAAATTATTTTTTTTCCTATATTTAAGTATCACGTAACAAGTTTATAATAAAAAATTATTAGCAATCTAGATACTGTTTACTTGAGCGACCACATAGAAATATATTTAATATTTCAAGAATCAAAATGATGTAATTGAAATATTAGAGACCAAAATGAGACAATTTTCATATTTTAGAAACCTACAATGCAATTAACCTTTACAATTTTTTAAAATTATTTATACTCAAAAATAATAAAATGTAAAGGTGACACATGGAAACAATCTGACGGTCATGAAAAAGTCTATAAGAATCCATAACTGACAAAATGGTTAAAGAAGTTGGACTCTAAGAATCACAAAAGGTGGGAAAATGTGTCTTAAGCTGCAGTTCGAGAAAGTTTAGTGCACGTCTACATATCTTGAGGGAAAAAGACCATGATTACCGTCATGACTAAAAAACATGACTTCGATAGTTGAAGATTATCCCTATAAATAACAAAAATAAGACTATAGAAAAAAAATTCTCGATCAAACATAACAAATTCTACAAATAATTAGTCTTTCTCTTACTTATTTTTACTTTCAAACAACTTTACTTTTATTTTTACATGTAACTTAGCACTCTTCATTTAATGTTAAGTACATAACCATTTTTATCTTTTAAATTTAGTTTATCTGCTTCTTTACATTCTAGATATTTTTTTACCTTTCAATCCATTACGTTGAAAGTTGAAATTTTTTTTAAGTCTTTGTTCCCTAAGACATAAAGAAAAAGTCAGAGATAATCGTAACTTTGTTTCAATCATCTAAGTAATTATAATTTTAGAATGTCACATCGATTCAAATAAGTAAGATAATACGTGTTTGGATTTTAAATTCAATCAATCAATCAGACTTTTGTATGTCCGCAATTTAAAAATACATTAAACACAAATTGATGTCATCTTACAATTTTTATGATTCAAGTTATAATTTTTTAAAGATTAATTACCAAAAGTTCTAAATGACTATCAAAAAAATTATATAAAAAATAATATATGGCGAAGCAAGAAAGATTGTTTTTCCAAATATCATAGCATTTTGTGTTTTTATGGCACATTTGAGACTTTCCATTTCAATTACTATTTGAATTTGGAAAAGTNTTTTCCAAATATCATAGCATTTTGTGTTTTTATGGCACATTTGAGACTTTCCATTACAATTACTATTTGAATTTGGAAAAATATGAATTAATTAAAACACATTTATAGTTTGAATATTTGATTGTTTCAATTTATATTTTCGATACCAATTAAAAATAAGATGCAAATTGGTGTACAATATGATTAACTACTATATTTTTCAATTTTACCTTATTATTATTTTCAATTTATTGTTGTTAAGTGAAAGTGATGGAATTTAAAACCAACACTCACTCCTTCCCAATCTTACGTTTAGTACTAGGTTAGGGTATTTGTACCTATTAAGTGAAAGTGATGGAAGGTGTCGAATTGTTTGTCATCGGTTGTTCCTTTATGTGCAACTCTACAACGGCTTTGATGTTTACTTTCGACATCAAATCTTTTTTATTTTAATTTACAACAATACCCTTCTCAAAAACTCCCTAGCTATCAACATTATAATAGATTTTGATATGTTAATGAGGGCATTAGTAGAATTTTCGACATTATGTCTAATTTCGTATACTAGACTCAATTTATATATTGATTTAAACATCAGAAGGTTCCTTTAAGACATCGTAATTGTCTCTTTCGATTCATTTCGAATCTTGCAATTCATGTGCAGTACTATATTACTGAATGCCTTGATAATCAGTAACAAATAATCAATATGACCTTTGTGCTTCTTCTAGTGCTTAGTTTTTTTTGTAGAGAAAAGTGAAAATTCAATGTTCAAACAAAATGAAGTTAGTAGTTTACTTAATGACTATCGCTCCTTGTTAGATTTTAAGATTGTGAGCTAGAACAACATCACTCTCTCTCTGTNCCTTGATAATCAGTAACAAATAATCAATATGACCTTTGTGCTTCTTCTAGTGCTTAGTTTTTTTGTAGAGAAAAGTGAAAATTCAATGTTCAAACAAAATGAAGTTAGTGGTTTACTTAATGACTATCGCTCCTTGTTAGATTTTAAGATTGTGAGCTAGAACAACATCACTCTCTCTCTGTAATAATGTATGATAAAAAAAAATTGTTCACACAATATTGGTGTGTCCATTGTGAAGGTTAAAGAAAATAGTTCAAATGTTCCAAAAATAGGAAAATGACAATGAGTGAAGTTGCGGGCTCTTACTAAAATTGAGATGGGACCAATAAGATTGTGTTTCAGATGACTTGTAAATTTCAAAAAATTCTTTTTAAATGAGCATTTTTCAAAAGTATTTTTTTAAAAAATAGTTTCATTAAATAAACACCGTTTGAATGCTCAAGTAAAAAAAATACTCAAAAAGCATTTTATAANTGACTTGTAAATTTCAAAAAATTCTTTTTAAATGAGCATTTTTCAAAAGTATTTTTAAAAAAAATAGTTTCATTAAATAAACACCGTTTGAATAAAAAATACTCAAAAAGCATTTTATCANCATGACTTCGATAGTTGAAGATCATCCCTATAAATAACAAAAATAAGACTATAGAAAGAAGATTCACGATCAAACATAACAAATTCTACACAGAATTAGTCTTTCTCTTACTTATTTTTACTTTCAAACAACTTTACTTTTATTTTTACATGTAACTTAGCACTCTTCATTTAATGTTAAGTACATAACCATTTTTATCTTTTAAATTTAGTTTATCTGCTTCTTTACATTCTAGATATTTTTTTACCTTTCAATCCATTACGTTGAAAGTTGAAATTTTTTTGAAGTCTTTGTTCCCTAAGACATAAAGAAAAAGTCAGAGATAATCGTAACTTTGTTACAATCATCTAAGTAGTTATAATTTTAGAATGTCACATCGATTCAAATAAGTAAGATAATACGTGTTTGGATTTTAAATTCAATCAATCAATCAAACTTTTGTATGTTCNTAATTTTAGAATGTCACATCGATTCAAATAAGTAAGATAATACGTGTTTGGATTTTAAATTCAATCAATCAATCAGACTTTTGTATGTCCGCAATTTAAAAATACATTAAACACAAATTGATGTCATCTTACAATTTTTATGATTCAAGTTATAATTTTTTAAAGATTAATTACCAAAAGTTCTAAATGACTATCAAAAAAATTATATAAAAAATAATATATGGCGAAACAAGAAAGATTGTTTTTCCAAATATCATAGC
Organism: Ilex paraguariensis; assembly: GCA_963454935.2. Lineage (NCBI taxonomy): Eukaryota > Viridiplantae > Streptophyta > Magnoliopsida > Aquifoliales > Aquifoliaceae > Ilex > Ilex paraguariensis. The sequence continues at coordinate 236,565 of CAUOFW020007502.1, forward strand.
ATTTTGTGTTTTTATGGCACATTTGAGACTTTCCATTACAATTACTATTTGAATTTGGAAAAATNAGTTTTTTTTGTAGAGAAAAGTGAAAATTCAATGTTCAAACAAAATGAAGTTAGTAGTTTACTTAATGACTATCGCTCCTTGTTAGATTTTAAGATTGTGAGCTAGAACAACATCACTCTCTCTCTGTAATAATGTATGATAAAAAAAAATTGTTCACACAATATTGGTGTGTCCATTGTGAAGGTTAAAGAAAATAGTTCAAATGTTCCAAAAATAGGAAAATGACAATGAGTGAAGTTGCGGGCTCTTACTAAAATTGAGATGGGACCAATAAGATTGTGTTTCAGATGACTTGTAAATTTCAAAAAATTCTTTTTAAATGAGCATTTTTCAAAAGTATTTTTTTAAAAAATAGTTTCATTAAATAAACACCGTTTGAATGCTCAAGTAAAAAAAATACTCAAAAAGCATTTTATAAAAAAATGTGTTTGAATTATCAATTAAAAAACATTTATTTATGTATTAATTTTTAATATATCTCTGAAAGGTATATTAAAAATTGACTAGTAGTGGTGGATGGTGGTGGTGGGGGGGCGATGGCAATGGTGGTGGTGGTGGGGCAGTAGTGGTGGTGGTGTTCAGGGGTGTCAACTTTGACTCGTCAACAAGAATCCAATAAAATACGATTCTAAAATTGACACGATTATTAAATACATAAAATAAATAGTCTAGATTAATGAATGACATATAAAACACACTATTTTTTTTTGTGGGTTTTAAAACGAACATAACACGAATAATAATGATATAAAACAAAAAATACCGATACCCTAAAATGAAGGGCACCACTTTGATTGTGTTCACACCCCACTCAAATTTTACTATTATTTATTGATACAGAGAAGCGTATAAAAATACATATGCAACAAGAAGAATGAGATTGAGAAATAGAATGAAACCAAAAGTTAATTTACATACAAATACAAAATGACAATAAAAAACTATCAAAATTTACCTTCCAATAGAAGGAATTTCATATTTTGATGTCCATTTGGCTCTCATAATTGGGGTAGATTGGCGGTCACAAAATGGAAACAAAAGAAAGGCTAAAAAAAAATTTATATTCTTACAATATAGAGGAAATTTGTAGGCACATACCCCATAGATATAAATAAGCCATCCCTTGATCATTTCCCATTGCTCTAGCAGAAGTGAGGATTGGGGCCACACCATTGAGACATCGTCCTACTCTGTTCCTATTATTAATGTTTGCATAGGCACAACCTTCTCACTACAGTATGGAGCTAAAGAGTAATTTTATTTAGATTTAAAAAATTAATTTAATTTATTGATTTAATTATATGACAGTGACATGGTCTAATATTATTGTTGTGAGGATAACTGTTCGGGTTCTTGGACTCTATTATTTGAGACATCAATTTATCAACAAATAAGATTAATTTTTTCATGGGTTTTTTGGGTATGAATATATTTTTTAGACGTATTTGAGAGAAAGTGTNCACATACCCCATAGATATAAATAAGCCATCCCTTGATCATTTCCCATTGCTCTAGCAGAAGTGAGGATTGGGGCCACACCATTGAGACATCGTCCTACTCCGTTCCTATTATTAATGTTTGCATAGGCACAACCTTCTCACTACAGTATGGAGCTAAAGAGTAATTTTATTTAGATTTAAAAAATTAATTTAATTTATTGATTTAATTATATGACAGTGACATGGTCTAATATTATTGTTGTGACGATAACTATTCGGGTTCTTGGACTCTATTATTTGAGACATCAATTTATCAACAAATAAGATTAATTTTTTAAGTTTTACATTTAGGTTTGAACATTTTTTTTCATGGGTTTTTTGGGTATGAATATATTTTTTAGACGTATTTGAGAGGAAGTATATGAATAAGTTGTTTACTCTATTAAGTTCAATTTTAAAAAATTATCTTGTAATTAGATACAAAATTCAAATGACTTTTTTATTTTTTTTACTTACTTACCCTTCTTTAAATTATACATAATTCTTATTATTTCACACACTCTCTCTCTCTCCTTCTGTTTCTCACACCATTACTTTCTCCCCTATTTTCTCTTTGTTACTGTATCTATCTCTCCCCTTTTTTTTTCTCCCTCTCTTATTGATAATTTATTTTCTTTTCAAATAGGAGAAAAAAATTAAATCAAATTTTTACATATTTGAAAAAAAATATAAATTATCAATGAGAGAAAGACTAGAGGATAGATAGAGAGAAAATAGAGAAGAGAGGGNCAAAATTCAAATGACTTTTTTATTTTTTTTACTTACTTACCCTTCTTTAAATTATACATAATTCTTATTATTTCACACACTCTCTCTCTCTCCTTCTGTTTCTCACACCATTACTTTCTCCCCTATTTTCTCTTTGTTACTGTATCTATCTCTCCCCTTTTTTTTTCTCCCTCTCTTATTGATAATTTATTTTCTTTTCAAATAGGAGAAAAAAATTAAATCAAAATTTTACATATTTGAAAAAAAATATAAATTATTAATGAGAGAGAGACTAGAGGATAGATAGAGAGAAAATAGAGAAGAGAGAGTTAGAGAAAATGGAGAGAGAGATGGAGAGGGGGAGAGAGTAATGAATAATCTTTTAATCTTTTTTCTAAAAAAATGTACTTAAGTCTAAATAAGTTTTTTTAATGTAATTTAATTCAATTGTACCGATATCCAAATTTTCATTTTTTCATCTCATCCTATATTTGGACACTTAATCTAGATTACATGTGGGGCTCTATAAAAAAGTAAAGATTTCATTTGATTAAAGTCTATAATATCCTTCTTATTATGTAGATATGATATCAATTTGATTATGACTATGATTTGAAACCCATCCCCATGAGTGTCACGAAACATCAATATATTGGTTTATTAGAATTATTCATATCGGGCTAGGACAGAAAAAAAAAAAACTCAAAGAACGGTCTTTAAAATGCCAACCAACTAAAAAATAAACTCTATAATTCGACTACTTTTTCAAATTCAATATCATTTTATCCCACTCAAACCCACATAGCAAATACACTACTACAGTTCAAAGGACCAAAGCTTTTGAACCAATCCTCTCAATGGAAGTCCGATGGCCTTCGGTGGGACTAACAGTATTAACTAACCAGACACTATGAGAATGAAAGCATTTAGTTCCAAAGAGAATAAATATTGACCTATAAAGATGGCTCTATAAATAGTATATATATCTATCTGATTGAAAAAACTAAGATGATCGAAGCAACCCCATTTAGAAAGGAGGTTTTGAGTAATGACAAACAAATAATATAAAGATGCTTGGGCGAAATTAGAAACAAGGATCGAAAGTTTTGGGCTTGGATCTTTCCCTATACCCCTATGTTGGGCCATGCTTAGTAAAAAACATGTACTGTGCTTTGGAAACTAATAGAGAGAATTATATTTATACTCTTGAAATTTGTTACTTAATCATTTAAATTTCTTGATATTTAAAATATTACATACAAATATCTTGAGGTTTATATGCACGTAACATTTATGCTCCTACCGTCAACGTTCGTTACTAAATTTGTTAGCAAATTGCACCCAAATTTTTTAAAGTTTGTATGTATATATTATATTCCTCAAAATTTAAAATATTACATTTAGACCACTTATTAGTTACAAAACTAACGAACGATCAAATTATTCCAATTAAAGATAAAAAATATTATATTTATTACAGTTTGACCCTTATTTGTTTTTTTAGTTTTATTCCTATAGATAGTATAATAGTATACTAATTATAATTCTTTTAAAAAAAATTTATTTTAATCAATGACATAATAGAACATGAATTTTAGTTGTAAAATTTAAAATATTTGATATTTTATTTTTAATTGAAGTATTTTTTTTATCTAACTACAATATTTTAATCTTGAAAAGTCTAAATATTACGTCCTTAAAAATTTTAAGGGGTCTCTATGTAATTTAATAGCAAATAGAGTAACGAACATTTACAATAAGAATCTAAGTGTTATGCGTGTACAAATTTTAGGGGGTTTATGTATAATATTTTAAATGTTAGAGGACTTAAGTGATTAGGTAACAAATTTCAATAAATCTGGATGTAATTATCTCATAGTAATATGGGTTGTTCCAACGTTAGGAAAAATAACTTTTAATGTCGTTATGTCCTAATCTACTTTCATATGGAGTTTCGTTTGCATTTATGTAGTGTAGAAAGTGAATTTTTTTTGCAAAGAACTTTTATAAAGTAATAATATAAAAAAAAATGCTTATTGTGCATAGAAATATCAGATGTACAAAATGGGAAGGACGATTACCTCCCTATCTCTACCATAAAAACATCCGTTGATCAAAATGGACCAAGCACCCATTCTTTGGGCAAACCAAGAGGAGGGTGGCCCTACGATCACACAGTTGCTACCATACGAAAATGGGCCAGTACCACATTATCTGAACACCTCATTACTACGGGGACCACTTTGTATCGATCGAAGGGTGTAAAAAGCGCGTGCCAGATCCTCTGATCATCAACTAGTGATAGAGACCAAATCTCTGAGCAGCCAAGTCACATCGTATTTGAGCAAGACCAATCCTTGATTTCTCAAGATCATACTCCATCCACACGTTTTGTTGATGATGATGACCAATCACATAGGCCTCGATACCCAATAGGTCAGAGTTCCCAAATGTGAAGCAGTACACTGAATCATTCCCCCTAATTTCACCCGCGACCCGATATAGTAACCGATCACCCGAAACTGTCATCTCAGCGCCCCGAAACACTAAGTTCACCGGGGGCAATGATGCCAAGCTTGTTTGATTTAAAGCAACCCGATAACATAAATCCATTGCCCCTTGGAAAACAAAATTCGGGTCATCCAAGACTCGTAAGACCCCAATGGTTTGGCTCAAGAACTCGTTTCTCAAAGCAGTGTAAGCCGGGCCAAGAAGGAAGGTGAATTGGGTACCTGAGTCAACCATGGTCTGACCCGCCCCAGTATGGTCCGGCTCAAATATGGATTTTGGTACTGGCAACAATTTATCCGAAACTTTAATTCCTTCAAGTTGAACGGTATATGCGACCCGATCAAAGTAAGGCAATGGAGTAGAAATTTGAATCAATGGGGTGTAATTCAATGGCATCAGCCATGTGAAATTCGAGTCGCCGAGTAAGAGAACACCCGAAAAATCCAAACTTGAAATGCAGTAAGAAAATTTGGAAAAATTCATTTGAGAAACGAAAGAGAGAGACCCACGGTTCATGCCCATTAACCCGGTAGTCTTGGAGTCTTCCTCCAAGTTACTACTAAAACCCGAATCCATGCACCCAAATATAGTACCCGGAATTTCGGATCCTCCGATATTGAACGTATCAGATGCTAAATTTCCTTCAGAAGATGATGCGTCGGCGTAGGAGAGAACCACATGGCAGAGATTGTTGGAGTCACAAGAAGCGGGTATGGAGAAGTCCCGGGTTCGGGTGGTGCAAGTGGGTGATGAACAATTGATGGGTGAGTAATATGATGATCGAGTTGGGTCGAATGTGGGTGGCGTCAACCGGGTGGTGTTGCAGTGAAGCCAAGAGAGCTCACTCCCTGTGTCGATAACCATGGTAACATTCTGTGGAGGCGTACCGACAGAGAGAGAAACGGTGAGGGTGACATTGTGGTGGAAGGGAAGCTTGTTTGGGTGTGTTGAGAAGGACCCAGATGGGATTTCTTGGGTTTTCAGTGGCAAAACCAGATTTGTTGTTGCTGATCTTTTTGTGGTCAGCATTGGTGTGGTAGAGCAAAAGAAGAGTTGGGTTTGCATAATCAAGAACAGTGTGTTAAAATAAAGGAGAGAGAGTGGGTTAAGAAGGCAATGGACTTTCATGGTTTTGATGATGATTGATGAACTGAATGGAGCAGTTGGAGGAGAGAGAAAGTGAGAAAGAGGGAGGATCTTTGCTTGGGAGGAGAGAGAAAGTGAGAGAAATGAGTTATTGTGTTTGCAGAAAATGAAATGACATATATTGCTGTGGGTTATGGGGACAGAGCCGTGGATAGAAGGTGAAATTTTGTGAACCAAACAACTTAGCTGATGGCAAATGATCTAAGTACAGTCAGTGAGAGTAGCGTATTGAGAAGAGTTACAAACGACGTCGTTTGAGCCTTTTGGAGTTTTGACAAGATTAAACAACTAATTTTTTGGTTGGTTGGTTTGTTAAGACTACTTAAGGGTCTGGTTGATAATATTATACTTTTTTCTTTAGTTTGTATTTGGTAAGTTTGTTTTGGAGGTTTGTGCTTGTCAGTTGTAGAACATATACTCTAGGCTATAATACCAAATTTTAATTAAGGGTAAATTGCAGGAATGGTCTGTGAAAGTTTATCGCTTGTTGTACTTTTATTTTTAAAGTTCTAATTTTGTCAATTTTATTTTTCATGTTAACAAATTAAGTGAATTTGTTCTTTACTCTTACTTGTCATTCAAATAAATAGACGGAAAATGTGTTGTGCTATTAAGGGACATTTTGTCATTGTGCTTCCAAAGACAAGGGTGGGTCATAAATGGAAAACCAACTCTTCAGAACAAAAACCAAAAACCAAGAATTAAACTGTTAATCCTTCCCCAATCCCCAACCCTGAACCACTGCCGGTAGTTCCTTAGTATCGGCGACCAGATCCCCCACCCATAACACTAACCTCGATGCCCAGATCCCCCCACATCTCTCTTTCCCCCCTTTTCACTGTGAGCACAGTCATCGGTCACCACAACAGCCGTCGCAGCTCCGAAGACTTCCAGCTAAGCCCTTTTTCCTAACGCATGCGTACAACACCCTCGCTTTACCTCTCTTACTCTCTGTCTCATTTCAATTCTCCCCTTTCCATCAAATCCACAAATCTCTCTCTCTCTCTAATTTGTGTGTCTTTCCCTCTCAAACCAGCACATCCTCTCTATTTCAAACTCTAGCATAGAAACAGAAAAAAAACATAAGCATGCATCCATAACATAAGTGCCCAAATACATACACGCAGAGAGATGCACAACATGACCCCCATTATTGGAGTAATGAAGAATTAGGTTTGAATTGGATGTTAGATTGCACTCGTGATTCCCTCATCGCAATTGAAATTACCACTGCTTTCATATCGAAATTGCAAATCAAACTCAGAATTTGTGTGGAGAGAGAGAGGTTTCTGGGTCTCCGGGAGGGAGGTAGGGAGGGAGGGAATGGGGAGAGAAACAGGGGATGGGTGTTTGGTGGTGGAAGCAACTTGCAGCATGGGTGATGGGTAAATAAGGCATGGGGAAGGTTGTGTTAAAGTTGGTTTCGACGATGGGAATAGGAAATCAAGCACAAACCCACACAAAGTAGAGAGAAAGAGAGAGGGGGTGGAGGCGGCATGGTGGTGGAGATTGTAAAAAAAACATTTGTATTGTTATTGTTAAATGACTTCTTTGCCCTTTAAATTTCCTCACATGCCGCACATATATCCTTTCCGTTTATTATTTGGACAACAGTTAGGAAGAAGAACCAAAGTAAATAATTTTGTTAACATGAATGACGAAATTAGAACTTTAGCGATAAAAGTGCAACAAGTGACAAATCTCAGGAACCATTGATGCAATTTACTTTATAATTAATTATGCTTTTTTTTTTTGCCTACTATTATTAGTTTTAGTCTTTTTTTTTGGTACTCAATTATTTTTAGTCTTTATACTTGAAAGTAAGAAAAAAGTTATTCTAATACAAGAGACTCCAACATGATTTAAGAAAAGTTAAATGTATGTAGTCTTACTTCTATATGTTCAAAAAAAATATATTTATGTGACTCTAACTTTTGATATCCAAATCACAATAAAATGATGTGCTTGAAAAAAAGATGGGAAAGCATGAAAAAAATCTCGACTGCCAGAATGATATGACAATTTAACATTAAAAGATGAACACTACTATTCTCAACTCTAAAAAAATGCTCATTCCTAGTTAAGATTGGGAAGGAGGCTATCAGGATCCTATTCTAGTTTTAAGTTGATAAAATTTGGTTCATTTCTGTCATATTTGTGTGTCATTTTATTCTTATATATATACTAGTTATTACTCGTGCTTAAAAACATGAAGTAATAAAAAAAAATTATTAATAATAAACATATTTGTATTCATATTCAAAATACAATTTCAAACATAAATGAAAGAAAAAAAAATTTAAGCACCGGTTGAAGTGAGGTGAGTGGTGGTGGTGGAAGACGATGACGTTTTTGGTGATGGTGACAACCGTGAGTGACAATAATGATGGTGGTGGTGAGCTTTGTGTGACGATGGTGATAGTGGCAGTTATGGGTGACGATTGTGGTGATGGTGGACGCCGGTGGTGGTGGGGCGATGACCATGGTGGTGGCGGTGGGTGAGTTGTGGTGGTGGGGGGACGATGAGTGCTTTTAAGCGATAGTGTGATGGATGAAGGTGAATGATGATAGTGGTGGTGATGATGGCGGGGTGACAGTGGTGGGCGATGATGGGTAGTGGTGGTAGGGGTGAGTAATAGTGATTGGTGGCAATAGTGGGCGACAAGTGATGGTGGGCAACAATGGTGATGAGTAATAATGGTGGTGGTGGTTGCTGACGGTGGGCAACAGTGATAATGCGATAATAATGATAGTGGTAATAAATATAAGAATGAGATAACGACGTTGGTGGCGGTGGACATTGGTGATGGCGGTGGACGACGGTGGTAGTAATCTGTGGTTGGTGGAGATGATAAGGGTGATGGTGGGGCAATGGAGGCAGAGTGGGGGTGATGGTGGGGCAATGGAGGCGAAGTGGGGGTGGTAGTGGCGGTGGTGGTGGTAGTGGTGATGGTCGTGGGGGTGGTGGTGGGGTGATGGTCGTGGTGGTAAGGGTAATGGTGGGATAGTTAAGGTGGTGGTAGGGGGACGATAATGGTGGTGGCAACGACGGTAGTGATAGTGGTGGTTGTTTTGACAGAGATGATGCTAGGTTGATGGCGATGGTGGTAGAGGTGATGATGGTGGGGACGGGGGTGGGGCGGTGAGGGTGGTGGTGATGGGGTGATGAGGGTAGTGGTGGTAGCGGCGACGGTAATGGTGGCAGTGACAGTGATTATAGCGGCGATTGTTTTGGCAGTGGTGGTGGTTGTGGGTGTAGTAGTGACAGTGGTTAGGGTGGTAGTGGGGCGGTGGGGGTGATGGTGGTGGTGGTGGTGGTGGTGGGGGGGGGAGTGGTTCTAAACGCTATTTTTTTTAAAATATTTATGAGTAGTTATAAATCTTAGAAGGGTTTTAAAAAGTCACTCTAAATACAACCTTAGAGGTCTATTTTTCCTATTAAATTTAGAGTGTTAATATTAACTGTCGGATTAACTTCATATTAAAATTTAAATAGATCTCAGCGATTGACAGTGGTGGGGGTGGCGGCGTTAGTGGTGGTGATTGTTGTTGTTGTGGCAGAGGCGGTGGTGGGGGTGGGAGCAGTGGTGGTGGTGAGTGTAGTGGTGGGGATGGGGGCAGGACGGTGATAGTGGTGATGGTGGTGGGGGCGATAGGGGGTGATGGTAGTGGTGGCAATTGGGCAAATCGAAAAACTATTTTTTTAAAAAATATTTATGAGAAATTATAAGTCTTAGAAACAGTTTTAAAAAGTCATCTCAGACACAGCATTATGACCTATTTTTTCAATTAAATTTGGGGAGCCAGTAGATTAATTTTAAAGTAAAATTTAAAAAAATTTCGACCGCGAAAAAAAAAGTTATTTTGTTTATCTTTTGTAGTGGAGTGGTAGTTAGGTTTGACAATCGGGTCGAGTGGAACGGTTTCGTGTCGGGTGGACCGATTTTGTGTCACAAAATCCTTCATTTACTAGACGGGTTACCTGATACAACCCGTGTGTCAATAAGAGAATATGTTAAAATATTTTCGAGTACACATGAAAAATCATCAACTTGCTACACATTACACATGTTTGACTTATTTACTATAATAATAAATCATGGTTGAACAAAATAAAGACAAAAAATAAACATTAAATGATTACTAAATTTGAATGAGTCTAAGTGGTGAGAGGTGTGAGATGAGGTAGAGGCTGAGAAACCTAAATTTAAAAAAACAATTATAGTACAACTGTTAACGGGTTGAAACGAATTTATGAGTTAAACACGAAACTGGTTTATTTATTTCACGGATCTGCCGAGTTAACCCATTAACCATCTGAAACCAGTAAAAATACACCTAAACTCGCTAAATCTGTGTCAAATTCGTGTCGGTTTCATGAGTCGTGTCTAGAATTGTCAGACCTAGTGGTAGTAATAGTGTTGGTGGTGGTGGGACGGTGGGTGGGATGGTGGTAGTGGTGGTGGCGGCAACGATGATAGTGGTGGTGGTTGTTGTGGTAGAGATGGTGGTGGGGTGGCAATGGTGGTGGTGATTGGTGTAGTGGTTGTGGGGCGGTGGGGCTGGATAATGGTGGTAATTGGGCGATTCTGAACACTATTTTTTTTAAAGTACTTATGATATGTTAGAAGTTTTAGAAGCAGTTTAAAAAGTCATCCCAAAAACACTATTTAAGACTTATTTTTTCAATTAAATTTGAGGTGTTAATATTAGCCGTCGGATTAACTTTAAATAAACTTTAAAGAGATTTCAATCGTAAAAAACAAAAATCATGTTATTTATTTTTTGAGATTGAAATTGTATTGTATTTTATTTTATATATATATATATATATATATAGTGTTTAGATCACCTTACATACACTTCGACTAATCTCTTCCTTGATCCGATCAAAAGTAAACCATCTACGGCAGGACTACTATATTCATGAGAGATTTATCTCTCTTGACCTAATTTCAAGGGATTGCCAAGATTTTAACTTAAGATGTTTGAGTTTACAGTTTATTCCTGTAATTACTTCGACTACATTTATGATTTGTACATATATTTTCAATAAAACACGCTATTATGTATTAGTGTCACCGTAGTTTTTTTCAAGTATCCACCTCAAATTTGATGTTTTTAGTTGCCCTAATGTCTCATTAAAAAAGGCAAGTGGGCTTCATTCTCCCACAAGAATCAATCATGGTTTCAATGAATATTTCTAAGTAGATGTAATGTAATGCAAAGTCCAAGAGATATATGACCAATATTTTTTTTTGGGTTTTCGTCAATCAAGAAATCTAAATCCCTCTCCCGAATAACATGTCATGAGTTTTATCGTCGCGTGCGTTTTCAAAATACGATATAAGAATTAATTCTTCAAAATACGGTATAAGAAGTAATCCCAAATTAAATAACCTGCTCTAAAAACACAAACAAAATGTCTTCAATCAGGATGACACAGGTACAACGTCTCACATGCTTGAAAATGGTGGAGATCTGATTTACTGGGTGACTTGGTCATCCATGGCCATGTGGTTATGTACTACTAAGTCTTGAAGATTCCAAAGTAAATTGAGGTGGTTGCACATGTTATGTGGAACCAGGGATGGGCACACAATCCTTAATGGGACCTTTTAAACTTTTACAGAGTGTCTCTGTTGATGACACCCAGTCTTGAGATCTTTTTTTCTTCTCTTCTTGTACTAATAAAATAATTATAAAAATAAATTATATATATAATCCTCAAACGATGACCTTTGTATTAATTAAACCTCAATTTTTTTTTTTGTTGTTGTATCAATTGAACTCCTGAATTCTCTAATATTGAACAGAATTTAGATCTCCTCCATTATTACCCTTTCTCTTCAATTTCTTTCAATACAATGCTACATGAGTGACACGTATAAGATTATGAATTTTAATGAATAAGATGTTTTCTCATTCATTTTTGTTGTTGGTGGAGTGTTAACCATTATTAAGGAATTTTCTTACAACAAAAAAATCTTATCCATTGAATTCAAAATTTTACACGTGTCACTCATCTAACACTGTATTGAAGGGAATTGAAAGGAATGGATAATGGAGGGGATCTGAATATGTCTACGTCCGTTATATTTTATATAGGAAAGTGGTGAAGTGTGTCTCTCATGTAACACAAATTGTTCGAGTAAACTATATATGTGATCTTCAAACTATGATCCTTGTGTAAATTAAGTTCCTAAATTTTTTTTTTATATCAATTGAGCCATTGAACTCTCTAATTATGTCAATTAAACCCTTATATCTTTTTGTGCCATATAGTCACATGAGTGACACACTTTAACGGAGGCAGACATAAATGCTCAATTGATACAATTAGAGAATATAGGGGCTCAATTGATATAAAAAAAATTTAAGGGATTAATTGACATAAAGGTCATAATTTGAGGGTTATATGTATAATTTACTCTAAGTATAATTTAGAAACCCAGAATACTACATTTTCTTTGTCACAAAAATACATTTTGGTGCATCTGCTAGCAAAATTGAAAGAAAAAAAATATCAATTAAGAAAAGGAGAGAGAAAGATGGTACGAAAATTAAAAATTACATTGAACTTAAAAAGATTGTACAAAAATTAAAAATATAAGCATAATTGAATTGAAGCTTTTAAAATAAAATCTCTATAAGATTGTAAGAGTCAAATATAAGGTATATAGTATATACAGAGATCCTCCTAAAAGGTAGAACACATCTATGCAGTATATAGCAATTGGGTGCCCAACTTTAAAGGACTCCCCACCTGCACTGCAAAAATCATACCATGAATGATATATCTGCAAACAATCTCTAGTTCTCATCTGGTCTTTGAGTTTTTCTTCAAATATGTGCAGACAATATCACCCTCTGAGGCATCGATGACTATATTTTCTCAACTTTTTTGTGTTGTTACTATATTTTTGGAATCGCTATGCGAGAAACAATGGGTCAGGTAGAGCTAAGAACTTGTTTCGATCATGATTTCTGATCAGCTATACTTGTAATTGCTGAATATGTGCCAATAATAGCACACACCACTCCCACCATGATTGTGAAAGAGCAAAGCACAATCTGCAGTAAGAACAAGATCCAAGTGATATGGGAAAAGGTTATTCAAAAAGGGTAGCTGAACTAATGCTGGAAAGGGAAAAAAAAATTTCACCTGGGATGGTGTTGATCTACCGCGAGTTATGCTGAGATAGCAAGCGCAAGGGAAGACTAGAGCCTGTAATTGAAACATCAGTCACCAGTATTAATCTGCAGCATCAATATCAAAATAATTGGTTTGAGGTGTAAACATGATTGCAAGGTAAAACTTACTACAAGCATTACTAGAAAAGATCCAATGAAGGCCATCACAGATCCTGCAGTCCATTTACACAACAGTTTAGCAGACAATGTTTGTCACTTCTGGGGCTAAACAAATAATGGTAACCGTGACAAACAGTTAGAATGAATGAATATATACAGAATACAAGTCTCTTACCAAAGTATGGAACTGTCAATGCTACGACTAGAGTTGAAACCACTAAAATTGTCCTGATGAGCGTTGATACACTGCGTGTTCTAAGAGCTGAAGGCAAGAATTCCTCTAGACCAAATGCTATTGGGGTGATTGTCAAGGCATACTTTGTCACTGGGGCTACAACCTAGAACACAGAATAGGGATTAAGTATAACTAATAATACCAGATATTAAAATTTCTTTGATGACTTAAACAAGCTATGAAAATCAATTGAACTGGTGCAGAAGGATCCGCTAGAAATTCTGATTCCCGTGAAACCTGAAACTTTTACTCGAATCATTATAGGACTTACCACTGTCCATGCTGCAATATCAGAAGCCACAAATTTTCTTGGCATATTCAAAGTAAACTGAGATTGAACAGAGTCTCCAAACATTAAAAAGCCACATATTGCTACGCCAGCATACAAAATCACAGCAACAACAAAGCTGCACAGTAGGGGGAACAAATATTAGGCAAATAAACATTCATGTCAACTAAACTTTAGGAATTAATTTAGAACCAACTGATGGTCACCTGATTACAAGAACAGATGGAAATCGTGATGGTTCCTTCATGGAAGAGTATATATTTGGAAAAACTGAGTGGCTGCCAAAGCAGAAACCGATTAGGCCAATCGTGACAGGCAGATTTGCCAGGTCTAATGCTGTTCCATTTGGATGAAATCCAACTTCATTGATCACCCCAACCCATAACAGGCAAAGCACCACCATCACCAATGTGATTACTCCTCCGACTGACCAAGAATGCATGATTCAAATATCAGACACTGTATATATATAAAACAAAAGTAAGAGGAAAGGGACAGTTGATAGGGAACCTGAAATATATGAGAGCAAACTAAGCTTTCGAAGCCAAACTGTTGGAAGAATAACGAGAGTTGATATGATTGCACAGATTTGATAAGAGTCGAGCTGAATTCCCGCGAAATCCATATGGGTAGTTGGGAACATTTGGGACAGATTATCACTCATCATGATTAAGTACTCCACACAAGAAGACTACAAGGAAGAGCTCTCACGTTTAGTTTCTTATAACATAAAGGGGCAGGGAAAATAAGCACAGAACTGAAATTAAACAAGGAAAAATGAACTTGCACTTACGTATAATTCTATATATAAGACTATCTGCATCCAACAAAAACCCAAGTCTCAGGCTTGCTCAATAATTGAATAATCTTTGCAATTAAAATGCAGCCATTTGATAATGGAATGGACTTACAGATATGCATACGCGACCAGCAACCCCAAAAGCAGCCTGTCCGATATCAGGGTAAGTTTGAAGTCCAGGAGAGCTTTCTAAACATTTCTTCAACAAGATCCCAGTATAGCAAGTAATGATACCGAGGAAAAATAGAATCAAGAGGCTCAACCACCCTCCTTCTTTGAGTGCATAAGGAGTTGAAAGAATTCCTATGCCGCATAAAACATTTATTGCTGCATTCAAAAGATTTCAAAAAGAGAAAATCTCAATATGTATGGGAAAAGTGAAGTAGAAAAGATAGCCAAGCAAATGATAAACATTTTAAACTTTTTTTCCCTCAATGTTACTTCCAATTGCATTGATAAATGGAAGCGATTGAAAGGATTATAGATCTTACTATTAAGGATTGATTGGGCATATGAACACTGCTGTGCTGGTGGAGATTCACTGAGAGAGAATCTCGAGCTGTATGCTATAGATAACTTCACAGGGAGTGCTGATGTAGGCAATTCTTCATTGTCTAAGCTTGTTGCAGTAATAAGGGGTCTGGTGAGGAAAGATTCTGGTGTAGAAGGTTGCGATCTCTTGAATGGTGAAGACAAGAAGGGGCTGCCCTTTAGGAAGCTTACTGGTGGAGGGGTACTAATGCTTGTGAACCTGTCCATGGACAGCCTGCACATATTCAAAAAGCAAAGTCGAAAATTACCAGTTAGACACATTGGTCTCTAAAATTTCCCCCTTTTTTTTTCCAATTCTATTCACTAATATATTGAATTCATGCTAAACTCCACTCTAAATTGTCATAGCCCTTGGTTAATTCAATTGAGAAACACATAAACTATATTATTCTGCAATTGAGTCGAAACTACAGTAGGCCTCTTTCTTTTGTACATAGAATGACCCTGTATAAACTTTTGCTTTCCAATATCATAAGATAAGACTCAAGACCAAAATTGAGTAAAAAATTGATGAATTCTCTCTTTTCCTGTAAGCATAAGAACAGCAGATTGAACCACAAGATCATGGAAAGGAGATCTGGCAGTTACTGCCTCAGGCATGACTTGCATTGTTCTAGGTAATCCTAAATTATCAAG
Organism: Ilex paraguariensis; assembly: GCA_963454935.2. Classification (NCBI taxonomy): domain Eukaryota; kingdom Viridiplantae; phylum Streptophyta; class Magnoliopsida; order Aquifoliales; family Aquifoliaceae; genus Ilex; species Ilex paraguariensis. The sequence continues at coordinate 252,320 of CAUOFW020007502.1, forward strand.
CAAATGGTATTCTTATCAAACCACCATAGCTGGTGTGGCCAAATATCGGCTATGCCCAACAATTTTACACTGTGTACCAAGTAACAACTGATTATGATTGCAGCAATATTGGTTCATGCTGCCTAGTACCCTTCATAATTGTATTCTCCACCACCTCCCAATTTCTCCGGAAAATCACTTATATATATAATTTTTTCTTGAACAACATACAGACATCTTCACATCTGTTGATGGCAACGCATCATTAATTCAAAAACTAACCATGTTGATCGGGTTCTTTGAAGAAAATGTCATTGAATGTATGAGAATTAGGTAGCTCTCATCATGAGGATCATGTTCATGCAATTCATGATCATGGAATGATTAATCTTCTCTCAAAACTTCATCTCAGCAAGATGATATCTATGTGGTTATCATTGGACTAACTAATTGTTCCAAGTTAACATTAAAAAAAAAAAACCCAAAACGTGGGTACAAAAATCTTAGAATGTTGTAATACTGAGAAAAAGATACATGCATGAAGAAGAATTAGAATTTAGAATCCATGCACAAGACGAAACCTATATTCTAGATCTCTAGTTTCAAACTCATTCAAACTCCTTTTACCAATGAATAAGAAAGTACCTATAGCTTTGTGGCCAAGAAGGAGAATTACAATCAATGCAATCACTGGAGAGGTGTCTTGAGGGACACGTAAAATCGGATTCAGAGTCATCGCCATTCTCACAGATCCTCTCCGCCTGGTTTTCTTCATCATCAGTTTCAACCTCGATCACACGATCCGATTCGAACTCCTCGTCCACCTTCATCTTCTTCATATTGATTCTATATCCTTCTAGAATCTAAACTTAGCCAATACGTAAAACTTTTCATATGATCATGAACAAGAATATATCTCTCACCTTTGAAAGTTTTTTTTTCCAGTAGTTCTAGTTAGAGGGTGTTTTTGCTTTTTGTTTCCTTATAAAGATAGGTTTGAAGACGACATAGATTGTGTTGGAGAACAACAATGAAATCGAAACTGGTTTTGCATGTTTAATTTGTTTGGTTAATATCACAATTAATCCTCAAACTTTACATCTTATTTTAAAATGGCCCCAAACTTCTCAACTATTACTTTTGTCACAATTTCAGCAATTAAAACAAATGGTGGTGCATAACGTTGATGGCCACATAAAAAACACGTGGCTTGTCTCCATTTGTTTTAAAGGTTAAAATTGATGGAGGAACTTAATTAATATAAAAGTAATAATTAAAAATTTAAATTGAAATAATTAAAAGTTTAGGGATAAGTTTAAAAATAAAGAGAAGTAATAATATTTTACTCTAATTTCTTTGGAGAGATTTGAGATACGAGCGGCTAGGGTTTTGTAAAAATGTACACGTGTTGTAAAACGAAACTTGGTATTCATATATATGTTGACCACCTATTTCAAAGGCGAAGAAACTTCAATACGACAATTGTACGGGGTTGGGTGATCCTTAAAACCTTCTTATTGCATGAAAGAATCCGGGAGGAAGTCATCTTGATTATTCAAGTCTGTCGATTGTGTCCGGTGGAATAAGGTCGTGTCAAATTTTAATAAGTTCGTGTTAAAAGATATTTTATTTATATTTAATTTATTTATTAAATTGTATTTAATGAATTGTAGTATATTAAGTTTGTGTTAGGTATAAATCGTATATAATCAATATATAAATGAGTAATATCGTATACTTTTTTTTGATTGATTTCACTTATACCAGATTCGTTTATTAATTGTATCATGTTTGGTCCACTCATTTATGAAATGAGTGATTTAAGAAAGACTAAAACCCTATAAAATGAGTGGTCCACTCATACCTTGACATTCCTAGCTCCTAGATCTTATGTTTCACCTTGCTCAGTTTGACTCAGCTAATTTTTGTCTTAGCGAGTTAATGTTGACTATTTTTCGGCACAAACCCGTAAATGACACGACCTGTAAATACGAATAATAAATGAGTTGAATTAGTGTCAAACATAAATAACATAAAATAGATATGACTAACACGTTTATCTAGTATTATATGAATAAAATATAAAAAATTTTAGTTTTTTTAATCAAGTATTGACATAATTTTTATACGAAAAAGATATTTTTACTCATATTTATTATTACTAGTTATTTCATACGTGCATTGCACGTGAATCATTTGAAGTTATAATTAAGTTAGGATACTTGCTTAAAGGATTAAATTAAAATATGATTACCAAATAGATCACTTATTTGAGGAGAATATAAATAAATTACCAGTAAAAAAATCAAATTATGGAATATCAAAAATAATTACATTAATTGACTTCCAAATAACTTTTGCATTTACTGCACTATAATATTTCGTGATTCGCCTTCCAAATTGTAATTCATATTCACTTCATTTTAATATTTATATTTATTCCTAGAATATGTACAATCATAGCTCTTTGAGGAAGACGAAATGTTATGTGAATATCATGTAATTAATTGGAGAAGATTTAAGAAAAATTGAGCGAGAGAATTTGCTATTTTATTAAGGTTAGTATGGTCAATTAAAATTTTTTCACTTTTGTTGACATTTTATAATAATAATAACTAGTTGATGCACACGTACGTTGCACGTGAATTATTTATTACAAATTATAATTTTCAAGATTGAAGCATTTGAATATATGTCCCTAGATGTGATTTTTATTGAATAACAAAAAAATGAATGACAAAAAAATTAGGCAAATAATAGGTCCAACCTGTTGGTTTTTTTTTTTGTGGAGTCTAGTTTGTATATGTGATCCGGATGATGGCCCGACCCGAAGTAATGTTGCGTGGTTTTTTAATGAGAAATTTTCTGAGGCTTAGTCTATGGAGCGAAGACTTGGGCCGAGATATAGCCATGTGCGTAGGACATATAAAACCCGTTGTTTTGGTGATTAGGGTTAAGATGGTGGATTGTACAGCCGCTCTCTGTATTCAACTCTCTCAATAGTGAAATCCCTGCAGTTTCGTGGACGTAGGCAAATTACCGAACCACGTAAAATCTGTGTCTTGTTCTTTCTTGTTTTCTTATTGTTTTATATTATTGATTTGTTCTTCGATTGTATGTGTTTGTNTTTAAGAAAGACTAAAACCCTATAAAATGAGTGGTCCACTCATACCTTGACATTCCTAGCTCCTAGATCTTATGTTTCACCTTGCTCAGTTTGACTCAGCTAATTTTTGTCTTAGCGAGTTAATGTTGACTATTTTTCGGCACAAACCCGTAAATGACACGACCTGTAAATACGAATAATAAATGAGTTGAATTAGTGTCAAACATAAATAACATAAAATAGATATGACTAACACGTTTATCTAGTATTATATGAATAAAATATAAAAAATTTTAGTTTTTTTAATCAAGTATTGACATAATTTTTATACGAAAAAGATATTTTTACTCATATTTATTATTACTAGTTATTTCATACGTGCATTGCACGTGAATCATTTGAAGTTATAATTAAGTTAGGATACTTGCTTAAAGGATTAAATTAAAATATGATTACCAAATAGATCACTTATTTGAGGAGAATATAAATAAATTACCAGTAAAAAAATCAAATTATGGAATATCAAAAATAATTACATTAATTGACTTCCAAATAACTTTTGCATTTACTGCACTATAATATTTCGTGATTCGCCTTCCAAATTGTAATTCATATTCACTTCATTTTAATATTTATATTTATTCCTAGAATATGTACAATCATAGCTCTTTGAGGAAGACGAAATGTTATGTGAATATCATGTAATTAATTGGAGAAGATTTAAGAAAAATTGAGCGAGAGAATTTGCTATTTTATTAAGGTTAGTATGGTCAATTAAAATTTTTTCACTTTTGTTGACATTTTATAATAATAATAACTAGTTGATGCACACGTACGTTGCACGTGAATTATTTATTACAAATTATAATTTTCAAGATTGAAGCATTTGAATATATGTCCCTAGATGTGATTTTTATTGAATAACAAAAAAATGAATGACAAAAAAATTAGGCAAATAATAGGTCCAACCTGTTGGTTTTTTTTTTTGTGGAGTCTAGTTTGTATATGTGATCCGGATGATGGCCCGACCCGAAGTAATGTTGCGTGGTTTTTTAATGAGAAATTTTCTGAGGCTTAGTCTATGGAGCGAAGACTTGGGCCGAGATATAGCCATGTGCGTAGGACATATAAAACCCGTTGTTTTGGTGATTAGGGTTAAGATGGTGGATTGTACAGCCGCTCTCTGTATTCAACTCTCTCAATAGTGAAATCCCTGCAGTTTCGTGGACGTAGGCAAATTACCGAACCACGTAAAATCTGTGTCTTGTTCTTTCTTGTTTTCTTATTGTTTTATATTATTGATTTGTTCTTCGATTGTATGTGTTTGTTAGTAGATTTAAATCGTATTAAATCCCAACACAACCTCTATGCTACCAGACTTATGCCTTAAAAGCCCATCACAAATAAGTTTGGCATCTCTCATTTGACAAAAAAATCAATTTATTGGAGCCTACAGAGTGATATGCGACTGTGTCAACTCATTGAGGATACAAATTAGGCAATATATCATTCATCATCTATTAGTATATATGCTTCTAAGCTCACTTACTTAATTTGATGAATTCTTCGCACTTGTTAATGATGTTTTGAGAATAGTTTGGCCCCATAATTCAGCTACTACAACATAAAAAGTGGTTGTCCTATAGTCTTAGAGGATATGCACCAGTAGTGTGTTGGTTCAAGAGACAAATGATCCTTACTTCCGTTTGTTAAATTTTTAACCTAAAAGATGCGTTTGTCCACCGTTATATCTAAGATTTATCAACTCACCACTTCCACTTCAAGAGGTGAGAAGAGTATTATAGGCATGCACAAAGAGAGCAAAAAAGTTAAACCACTTGTAAAGTTGTAAAAGTAAAGTAATAAGGAATATTTTTCATGCCTAAATCTACTCTTGTTCAAAAATATGAAATGTAAAAGAGAACGAAGACAACATGACTAGCTAATTTCTTAAACATCACTTAAAACAATTTGAAATGATAAGTCCCACACAGCAGCCTAGCAATAATCAAATAAACTCTCAATAGTTGCACTCACTTTTTCAATGATTGTTGACTACACAATTTTCATTCCTCTAGCAAGCGAGATATGAACATGAGGCAATCAGTGGAGGTCACCTGTGTGGAGATGGAAATAGCCAATCATCATAACCAATCAAGTAGCACTTCAGAAGCAAAATGTCCATTTTGGCTAGAACAAAATATTATTCATCTATTTGTCATGCCCACAAATAAGGTTGTCAAAGTTCTAAAAGATATTTGTAATACTTCAAGATCTAGGTGGATGACTTTGTGGACATTAGAGGTAGACATTCTTTCAGAGCATCCAGAACACTTATCACCTCATATGCACCTTTAAGGTTAGAAGGATTTGTATTTGATCCTCAAGCAAGTACAAGAAACCTTTCAAGGACCTTTGTGATGGCTTTATTTGTAGTTGGCAACACCAGTGGGGGTGCCATCACGGCTCCAGTATTGTCAATTCAAAGTGCCCCTCAAAATTTCATGGATACAATCTCAAGAACTAAAAAAAGTAACAATCCACTCTCATGATGGCATAGGCTCAACATTGATGGATTCTCGAAAAACAAAAACATCTGAAATGTGAAAAAAAAACCGCAAACTTTTTTATAGTGAATATGAGTTAGGCTCTCACTCTATATCCCCTAAAGATAATTCAAGATATAGTAAGGCATACATAATGAAGTAAAAATAGTTAGAATTTATGGGTTTACAATACAAATAGAGTAAGATGACCCATCACTTTCCAAACAATTCTTTCATCATGCAGATAAACCTTGTCAATCATAAAGTAGTAGATTTATCACCAAGATGGAGGCAGATTTTCACTTTACACAAAGAAGAACACAACCCAGTTTTATGTACCAATAACTTGAAGAAAAATTGAACCTTAACAATAGTTGCGAAAAAAGAGGGATAAAACAAAAGTGACATTACAATGAGCCAAATCATTTTTGTTTTGGTTTTACTCGTTAGGGGAGGTTGGCTAGCAAACTACAAATAGAATAATATAAGTGGTATAGTTAGCACATCAAGGAGTAACTCACCTTGATTATTTTCTTCAAATAAAGTCGCTCAGAATTATGTTTGGCATCACGCTGCTTCCCTTACAACAAAGTTACTACATTAATGGACTCTAGGAAAAGCTAACAAACTAAATATAAATCTCATCGGCTTCATAAGAAGAGAACTACCGATGAAAAATAAATGAGACAAATGTTGAAGTAATAAAGATTAAATGAAAGAAAATAAAGAAGTTGTTGCTTGAATGCATACATGCCAAGTTGCTTCGGTCCGAAGAGCAAAATTGCAGTTTTTTGTTTTAGAAAATAAAAATACCTTTGACTTTTCATCTCGGAGTCCTTTGAACAATCCGAAAATACATAATACCAAATCAATCAATACAAGGAACACAAAAAAAATCATAATCTCTGGTGTATGTTCAGACTTCAATTAGACACCCAACCACCCCATGTATATTCCAATTAAATAGAAATATAAAGCTCTTCATCACATTTGAAACAAAATAAAAATTGATGAAATAGTATATCGTACATGACTTTCAAGAGGCCATCAAATGCTTTGGTTGTAGATGAGTCGGCCATCGATTCAACTTTCTCAGATTTTACAGACGCCACTACCGTAGTAGAGAAATGGAGAAGGATGTGGGAGTTGATCAGTCCAAAAAAGGACTATTGGCATTTAAGATTTTTTAAATTAGCAAGAAAATAATATATACCATCAATTAACCGTCCATGACCTAGAGAGGCCAATGGTTGTCCATGGAAATAACATTTCAATGCTTATTGAAGACAAAAATAAATCCATGACTGTTAGAATGACAAAGGCAATGTAATAACTATCCATGAAGACTACTAACTAGCACATTAGTTCAATGTCTTTCGAATATCCAATCAATTCCAATAACAGTCATACTGTTAGAAGCATAAAGAAGACAACATTAGCTGCAAAATCTACATTGAGATGAAAAAATAGTGAGAGGAGTATAAAGAGCTACAAAAAATAATGAAACAAAGCATAAATTAGAGATAATATTGGAAACACCTAACAAATTGAATTGAAAAAAAAATGAAGGGTAGCAGAACACCTACTGGTTTGTCCAACCAAAAAGCATAGACTATATAGAACTATGTTCAATTCATTTTTGTCTTGGCATAAGCATAAAGTAACAACAAAATAAATAAAGGAAATACAAGATTTTGGCCCGAGAATGGCTAAATCGACTACTAAATCAGAAAAAAAAGGTGACAGACAATGAACCGGGAAATTACTTCCTGAAATGCAACAAATAACTCAGATAGACAGCCCACAACTCTAAGCAATCCGAGAAGACAGACATATAGAATATGAATTATCATATTGCACCAGGAGGGCAAATGAAGTAATCAAATTCGAGAGGTTGTCAGTTTTATCTTGAACGAATGTATGGTGAGAAGTAACTGAAATATTCATTCTTCAGAATCAAAATGGGTACCGTCTACCAGTATTTATGATGGATAATGGCTGAGTTTGTCGAAGAATCAACTTGATGATTGTGTTCATTCCAGGGCCTGAAATAGGGATTTTCGATGAACAATCAATTTGGGTTTAATCCATTGCATGTGGCTGCCAATCAGGGTCATCAATGTAATGAATTTTGGGTTTAGCTTCCTTTCTCTGCGGTCAACATGAAAACATAAGATGAGGAAGTGGAAAAGGTGCATAAATTGAATTTAACAGTTACAGACTTCTGACTTGAAAAGCATTATCACTGCCCTTATTACTTTGGGAATATCGAGGGAATGCAGAAACAAATTACTTCAATTCTCATCTCTCAGTCCATGAAGAACAAATATATCAATCCATGAACACAACTAACCAACATATTAGTTCAATGTCTGTCTACTACCCAATCACTTCCAATAACAATCGTACTGGTAGAAGCATAAAGAATACAATATTACCTGCAAATTCTACATTGAGATGAAAAAATAGAGTCATAGAGAGGAGTGTAAAGAGAAACAAAAAATAATTAAACAAAGCATCACAATACAATAATTTTGTTAGGCAGGCCTACTAGACGGAATTTGTATATACAACTTCATTTAAAAATAATGAATTTTTGGTAAATTATATTTTTGAATTAAAAATAGAGTTAAAATGAGCAAAAAATAAATAAGGAATAATTTTATTTATACATAGGAGTGGAACTACATCACAATAGAATGGGCATATCTCAATTAGGTTGATACCTACCCACCTATATATCTTTTCCAAATTTTAAATTTAATGTGTCTAATGAGCATATCTCAATTTTTTGTAACTTTTTTTGTGGGCGGACTATTGGGCCGAATAATGGGTTTGGAGTAGTCTCAAGTCCTCTTTTAAAAGATATTGAGCTCGGACTCGACGCAAACTAATTATTAAGACTGTCGGATTTTAGGCTTAGATAACAGGAGCGCATGCAATCCGGTTCATGGATACTCTGCTAAACGAGTTTAGATTATGCATTATTATTTTAATTTAAAAAACGGCTTGAGTTTGAATGAGTCAAAATCAAAGCCCACCAAGAAAATCTTTTGGCTGGACACCAAAAAATGGATGTATTCTCGTTATGGATTTTAAGAAATAAATAAAATCTTTTTCATTTATAAGACTCACAAATTTATCACCTCTATTATCACTCAATTTAATAATACAACATAATCATAAACTCAACTACCATATTTTCAATTTACTCTATCCTCGTATAATAAATACCTCAAGTAAAAAAAAATTATAACAGAATACAATTAAATTCACAATCTTTAAATGATAAATAAAATTAATCAAATCTTGCTTATTTATAAAACTCATGAATTTATTATCACTATCACTATTCAGCCCCAAATGACACAATATAATTATAAATTTAATCATCAAATGTCTAATCCACCACATATAAATATGCACAGAAAGATACCCACACACATTTCTTTTTTGATTACCAACAAACCCTCCTAACTAATAACTGCTTTGATTAGAAATACAATTATTCAAGTTTTTAAAGATAAAATAATAAAAAATTAATGTTTAATTAAAAAATAGGGTAAAAATTGCAGACATCCCCTGAGTTTTGACAATATTATACAGACATCTCCAGACATTTTATAAATAACACGGAGATCCCCTTAAGCTTGAAATTCATTAACTCCTCCTGTCTTCTTTTTGTCAAAGTTGCTAACAAAAATTGATATTTTTATTCCAAAACTTTATTATTTTTACAATTGTCATTTTCCAAATTTAGTCTCAAAAAAAAAAATTAAAAATTTAATAAAATCAAATAAAAAATTGATCTAATTTAGTACTCTAAAAAATTAATTAAATAAATTTTAATATTAATTTGATAATAATAAAAATTAATTTAATATTAATTTGTCAAAATTGAATATAAATTGGACAAAATTAAATGTCAATTTTTGATAAAATTATATATTAATTTAAAATCTAAGGTTTATTTCGTGTTGAATATTATTTGGTGTTTATAGTTAATGTTTTATTTTTTATTTTTTTGGAAGGTACGCTATTTTTTATTTACATTAAGTATTATTTACAAATTAAGAAGTAAGTGGCAAAATACATGTCGCCAAATATATAAAAATTTTGAATTAGTTTCATGAAATAAATAATTGTATAACATGTAGTTTCATTTATGTTATGAAGTAAATAATAACAAAAATAACACAAGAAAAACGAAAAAAAAAGAAAGATAATAGTATGAGATGGAGAAAATGAGAGTATAAGATAGATAGATAGAGAGAGTTATCTGAGAGAGTAAGGTTTTAGAATTGTAAAATAAATGAAAGTCTTATTAGAATCATCAAATCAAAACGATCTGAGTCGCCAAAAGTTCAAGATGAATAATCTAACTACTTTATTATATAGATGGGAGAGGAACTGCATTACAATAGAATGAGCATATCCTAATTAGATTGATACTTCCTCACCTACCTATCTTGTTTTTCAAAAGAAAGGTGAGTAGGCTGTTCGGGTTGGGCGGACTAGTTCGTGGGCCGGGTTTTAAGTGACTTTTTGTGAACGGGTTATTGGGCTGAGTTTTGGCCCGAAAAATGGGTTTGAAGTAGACCCAAATTCTCTGTTAGAAGATACTGAACTCGGAATCGACGCTGACAATCCGGTCCATGATACCCCTCCCAAACGAGTTTAGATTATGCATTTTTATTTAAATTTCTAAAACGGCTTGCGGTTGAATGAGTCAAAATCAAAGCCCACCAAGAAAATCTTTCGGCTGGACACCCAAAAATGGATGTATTCTCATTATGGATTTGGGCCAATAAATACCCATCTCCCCAGCCTTTACCCCTAATCCGACCCGATGATTTTCCACCAATCCGACCAGCCATACAATACAAGTACAATAACATTTGCTTACGCCTTTGCTCAGGTTTAATATCGTCTGGAATCTTCTAGACAGTTCCTGAAACTGCTTAGATTTTGATTTCCAGAAAGGACCTAACCGAGTTTTGTGTGTGTTTGTGTGTCTATTTATACAAATTCCTTGTACTATTTCCGAAATTTTCAAATTTCTAGTAATTGCTTCCAGATAGAAATAGAGAGCGACTCTGTTTAGGGTTATTTTGTTTTTTTTTTTGTGGGTTGATTGAAATGGCGAAAGAAGGACCAAATTGGGATGGATTACTAAAGTGGAGCCTGGCTCACTCTGATGGTACTAGTTCCAATCGTAATTTGAGGTATTACCTAACAAAAAAATCCCTAATTTTTGAACTGTATTAGTTCGTTTTAGTTTTTTTTTTCCTTTGAAATTTACATCATGTTGATTTTTGTTTTGTGTGTGTTAGTGATGAGGATCGAAGATGGTTCATGGAAGCTATGCAAGCTCAAACAATGGATGTTATTAAGCGAATGAAAGAGATAACCCTTGTTATGCAAACTCCAGAGCAAGTTTTGGAATCTCAAGGAGTTACTCCTGCAGAAATTGAAGGTATATCTATCATTTAGGCCTGGACTTTTGAGTTCTCAAAAAAAAAAAAAAAAGTAAAAGAAATTATTTTTAGTCAGTTTTACATGATGAATTGAGAAGGGTGGTTAACTGGTTGTGTGTTCTTAACAGATATGTTAGATGAGCTGCAAGATCATGTTGGTTCTATCGATATGGCTAATGGTAAGCCTTGTTCTTATTCATGTGTCTGTTTTACCTTAAATCTTGCATTCTAGTATTGGATTAAGGAACCTAGTAATATTACAAAGGTCATTGGTGTGACGTGATTCTAGGAACATCGTTCTATGGCACTTGAGATGGCTGAGACTTAATTTAGAATTGGTGGACAATATGCTCACTATAGCATGACAACCTCTTAACTTCCTGTAGGTTAATTTTATTCTTCTTGTTAATTTGTTATTGCTTAATGTCATTGTCAAGGATGGTTCTCAAAGTGATTTGTGTTTCTCACAGTTACTAGTTAGGTATCTTCCTCACAAAATCACTACAAAGATGGCCTGCGTGCCTAGTGGGGCTAATGATCCTTAACCCACAGCATGGGATGCAAATTGAGGTCTTGTTAGTTGCTGTTACTGTCTTTAGATGTAGTTTTCTACATTACTGTAGATGGAATTCTGGGTTCAATTGGGAAGGTCATTCCGTAATCCCTTATTGCTGGGTGTTCTCATAGGGGTACATGTGGAAGGGAAAACAACTATTCCATTTCTTATGTTCACCATCAGTCGACTTGGTCTTTGTCATGTCCATGTCTTGCTTTTTAAGAAATGTTGTGTTAGCGTGTATCCGTGTCTTGGGTCCGTGTTTGTACTTCTTAGGGTATATGTAAACCAGGTTGTATTAATAACTCTTCAATGTCAGAGCTTACTATCTGTGTCTTTGTGATATAGGTTTCTTCAACTCATAATCCTCGTAATAAATTATTGAATATACTAATAATTCTTTGTGTTATATGCTTTTCTGAAAGCTTAATTGTTTTTCTTGGGCTCAGTTGTTCTAAAGAGCATCCTCCGCAGGTTTGTTAAGTGGCATTTAGTTTTTTAAAAAGGATTCCATGTATTTGTTTGGTTCCTAGCGTCATCTCTCAATTTTCACGTTGTTGCTGTCTTTTCTGTTTCTCAGCCTTGCATTCAACATCTGTGTGTGCTTTGTTTGTATAGAAATGACCCTACTTTTCCAAATTAGCCAAGATTTTGACCAGATACGAAATCACTGGTGCTTGATCTAGTGGTATCTTGACTTCTAAGATTGTGTCTTCGTGTGCTTGCACGTGTCTTTTCCTCTTCACATGTCTCCAAAAGAGGGGATAAACTTTGTCTGAAATTTGCATGATGTGGAGCCATTCACCCTCCATCTCCCGCCAAAAGTTTGGTACTTTTGGAGAGTGAGCGTGGCTTTAGACATAAATGGTTTGTGTACATTCCTTTGCAATGGGTTTCCAAACAAAAAAAAATCAATCCATTTGCACATCTGTTCACATTGTAAGAAGCTTTTGCCTGAAGCCTTTAGGCGTGTATGCATATTCTCCAGATCTTCACTCAATTGGTGGTTTGGTCCCTCTCCTTGGGTACCTGAAAAACACCCATGCTAACATTCGAGCAAAGGCTGCAGAGGTTGTGACTACAATTGTTCAGAACAATCCCACTAGTCAACAACTAGTCATGGAAGCTAATGGCATGGAGCCTCTCCTCTCCAATTTCACTTCTGATCCAGATGTTGCTGCCCGAACCAAAGCACTTGGTGCAATATCCTGTGAGTTTCCTCTTTTTTCCGTACCAATGGACATTGTTGTTTACATTAATTGCAGAAATATTTTCACTCCATTTCATTCATGCCCTTGCATTTTTCTTTTAATGTGTTATTATTGGCTGCAACAGCTTAGATTGATAGATTTCCTTTTTATTCAGGTTTGATCATGCACAACAAGCCTGGAATTGCAGCATTTCGTCTTGCAAATGGTTATGCAGCTCTGAGAGATGCTCTAAGTTCTGAGAGTGTTAGATTCCAAAGGTATGCCTTCTGACAATTGTTTAGGCATTGTCTACCTTTTTGATAGTTAACAAAATATGTTGATTAACTTATATTACAACAAGTGTAGGGAGCAGACCTCATGCATAATCTTCATATCTGTAATTATTATTTCTACATATTTCTCTCTGTTGCTTCTCTTTGATTTATTCTTTTTTAATTCTTTGATATATTCTTTTTTAATTCTTTGTAGATGTTTTCATACTGTTAATTCTTATAATTTGATAAATATTGCAGGAAAGCCCTTAACTTGGTCCATTATTTACTGAACGAGAACCGTTCAGACTGCAATGTAGTATCCGAGCTTGGGTTCCCTCGCATTATGATGCACCTGGCCTCCAGTGAAGATCCAGAGGTACGAGAAGCTGCACTCCGGGGTCTGCTTGAGCTCGCCCGAGATAGAAAAGAAGGAAATGACAGTAGCTTGAGTGAAGAAGATGACAAACTGAAGCAAATTCTCCAAGAAAGAATTAAGGGTATCAGCTTGATGTCATCTGAAGACCTTGGGGCTGCTAAAGAAGAAAGGCAGCTTGTGGAGTCCCTTTGGAATGCCTACTACAATGAGCCATCTTCTCTTCGAGAGAAGGGGCTTGTTGTCCTCCCAGGTGACGATGCACTCCCACCTGATGTTGCCAGCGAACATTTTGAGCCGGCTCTTAGAGCTTGGGCTGCAAACCGAGAAGCTGAGAAAAAAGCAGATAATGAAAGGAAAGAAGCTCCTTTGTTACTAGGATTTGGTCCGTCAGCTGTGAATACTACTGTTCAGAGTGGCTCTGATGCAGATACTGCAAGTGGACAGAATAATGCTTCTACATAAATCGATTGTATTATACGTGGTTTTCATGATTTTGCTAGAGTTGGCTTGAAAAGTTTTGTTGTTACATTTGTGTTTCTGATATTAAGCATTTTTGCAGTAGTTTTGCTTAGGCTTGTTATCTGTTGGATTTCAGAATGGAGCTGTCTGAAATTTATCGCGTCTCAGGAAACAACAAATGGCTATTTTATTTTTCAATGTTAATTTTTGTTGTTGATGGTTAGGAAAGAATTTCTTTGAATGCATTACCAAGGGTGGCTAGTGTTTCAAACGAGAGTAAATATTAGGTGTAATGATAATACCACGTCATCAGTCACACCGAAAAAAAAAAAAAAAAAAAACGATTGTAGAATATTACAAGGTAACATTAGTTTCTTGTTACCTACTTAAGGAGATCAACTCCTTTGTTTCTTACAGTTCTTCATAAACTAGCTCAAATCTGACACACTGATAAAGTACTAAAACCAGAAGATTTTAACCAACCTATACAAAACTCAAGTGCAGATAACTTGTTACTATGGGAAACTTCATCACCAGCACCATTTTCTCACAAAGGCATGAATGCACTCTTTATTTCTTCGTGTCACCCCTTATTGGGGAGGGCAGAAAGTGATAACATACCGCGAAGCCCTGCACTTGTTAAGGCTGGAAGAGTCATCAAAAGCATAACTATAAGCCTTTGGGCAGATGGCCTTAAACAGATGAGCAAAGAGCGTTGGCTTGCAGGTTTTTGGGTTTGCATACTCCCCTGTGCAGCAATACTTAGCTGATTGCATTGCCAAGCATGCGCTCTTACACCCCACAACCTTGCCTCCAATCTTAACTTCCAACGCAGATGGACAACAAATGTTCAAATCAACTTCACACGAGGCCACGCCGCATCCAATTCCGCCCCCAACAGGCTTCATTGAGATGGGCAAGTTAAAGCCATCAACCAAACTCACATCATAGAAATGTAAGGGTGAAGTTGATGTTCCGAATGTCATTTCCACCACTGTTGCAGGTGGTGAACCGGCCATGCCCTGGCAGTGGAGTAAACCAGAACAATCTCCAGTGCCACAACTTCCTTTTCCATTCTCGTTGAAGCTACAACCTTGCCTGGACCAAACCCTCCCTGACCACTTGTCAGGCACGTTGATGACTACTTCCTCACCCTTGCTCAGTTGGAAGCCACCATCTTCAAGGGTTTGGTGGCCTGCACCACCTAGTATTCCTGGCCACAGGCTTTCATTGCAGTTGTTTACTAGTATGAGATGAATCCCATCTGCACATAAACAGTAGAAGAAAGAAAAATAGTTCAGTTGCTTGATGGATAATGAAAGAAATAAATACATCAGAAAGAAGATAAAGAAAAATTGGAGGAACACTCGCTTGTGCTAATGAAAGAGAAGATCATGCAGAGTAGAATGGAGAGCAGACATGAGGAGATCAACATTGTTCAAGAGAGCAGTAGAGGAGGTATCCAGATTTTGCTCCGCAAGGATAGGTTTCAACAATTGCTGAGGTTTTAAAGTACAAACGGTTTCTGGAGAGAACATCCTCCTTAAACTGTTTTTGTTCCTCTTTGGCTCATACCCTTTACCTTTCTCTTTACTCTTTTTTCATTTTTATAGGAAAGAGAGCATATATCCATTGCTTCTTCTGGGGGTTTTGTATATCACTATTAACTTGTTTAAGCTAGGATATCTTCAGTTAAATAAAAAGTTAGTTTCATGTACGATACGCCCGCCACTGCGGATTTCTAGATGATCAGAAGCCGAAACTTTACCCATTATGGGAAAAGCCATTCCACACGGAGAGAGATGACTAGAATCAAACCTCCAAGTTTAAGATATGGATGTTGATATGGCAAGAGAATTGTCTCTATTTTCTGCTAAAAGGAGCAGGAATAAATAAGGTTAATTAGATTGGGGTTGGCTTTTGTATTGTAATATAAGCTATCTTCATCACATGATTATGTCCACAACTTTCTTAACCTTGTAACATAAGACCCCTCTTTATATCTTGAAAGTATGTTTTGGAAGAGATCTACACTACACAAGATCAAAGACTGTAGGCTATAATTAATGAGAGATAATTATATAAATTAGTACTTTTAAATATATGTACATATATATAATTAATTAATTATTGAGGGCTAATTTTAAAAATCATTACTTTAGCCTTTAGTATAATCTTAGACGAAAAACGAGGTGGCTCATGACTGAACTGGTAGAAAAAAATAGTTTCAAGCAGAAAAACGTGGGATAGAAGACGAAAAAGGCATGGATTTGTTTTACAGAAAAAGGGAGAGTATAATCCGTCAATTAGGGGTGTCAATCTTGTCATGTCGTGTCGTATCAATTCTACGTCGTGTCACTTTCGATAATGTTATTTTCGTGTCGTATCACTTTCGGTATGTGTCGAGTTTGTGTCAATATTCGTGTTAATAAAAAATTATTTAATTTGACAACGACTAATATAATATTATTTAAAAAATTATAAAACTCCTATTTTCTATCTAAAATACTCATTAAATAATTATTTTTTATCTACAGTACCCATTAATCGTGTTATTAATGTCGAACCTTAATTTGATTCATTTATTACTCGTGTCAACGAATCATGTTTTTTTCGGGTTTGTATCGGGTCGGGTTCATGTTCGAGTCAAAAATTGACACCCTACCGTCAACCACATAGTAAATTAAAAGTGTAATCGACGTTTCACAGTTCCAAATTTGCTAACATGTGAACTAATTAAAATCTAAATTTTATTCAATTAAGAGTTCAAATTTATGAAGCCAAAGTAAACATAATTAGCAGTGCTTTTGTTTTTGTATCAACTCCAAACGAGGCCAACGGATAATAGATAGATTAAAATCCAAATGAGCCATGTCCAGTATATCTCAAATGGTGACCGCAGCAGCCCTTAGCACCATAGAGGAGCTCACTTGGAAGAACCCGGAGGTGCTCTCTAAGAACGAATTGAGTCATTAGAAATAATCGGTAACATCAACCTGTTCAAGTGCACACCAATTTAAAGAAGAAGAAAGGGGAGAGAGAGAGAGAGGAAAAAAAAAAAAAAAAGACTTAGAGATCTCTAGCTCAGTTGCTGAACCATCTATAACGAACAGTCACCCATGTTCTTTAAGAGTATGTTTTAAACTTGTTCGAACTACGGTAGTCAGTTGGCTTATCAATGTATCGGGTTCTAATCTTAATTCAAATGCAATTAGTCGGATATGAATTAATATTTTAGATATTTAGTTGTGGGTATGTTTTATAGAACTTATTTAGCTTTAAATATCATAGCCAGACTTATACTCTATTAAGTCATCTTTTTCATCAAATTATTGTTATTAAGTACATATTTCGAATTTTTTTTTTGTATTGCCTAATTTTTCATACCATAAATACTGTTTATCATTGTTAATTTCAATATTTTCAAATATAACGACTCTTAATTTGAAAATTGTGTTAGCATTAAAATTAATTTTCTATTATATTTGTCTATCTGTATATAATAATATTAAACAATAACATACTCAACAAAAAAAATAGTAATATCAAATAGTAACATATTCAATAAAAAAAAATAATAACATTAAATTGTAACATGCTCAATAAAAAAACTTAATTAAAAATTTAATCATTTTAATAAAATGACACCATACAGTGATTACTTATTTTATTGTGGGCAAGACAATAGTTTTAATGTTAGCACAATTTTTAATTTAAGAGTTGTTAGCCTTTTTAAATAAGTTTTGATTAAATATAATTATTGAGGATATTTTGAATAATAGAGATCAAAATAGACTTATTTCCAAACAAGTTTTTTAAGTGGATTTAAGTCCAAGTAAGTCTACAAAAAGGGACCGACCTCCAAAGGACCTTTAATATATTTTTTTATTGATAATCCGAAGTCGAATCCAAATGTGATTCCGAATCTGAATCCGATATATTATATTTAATAGATTCGAATTTGAATAATCATATATTCGATCCTATTATGATTTAATTTGAATTATTTAAATATTTATATACTAATTATTACATGTGCCTGAAAGTACAGAGTAATAAAAAATTATAAACAATAAACATATTTGTATTCATATTTAAAATCAAATCACAAATATAAAGAAAGAGATAAATGAATTTAAGTATCGATTTATAGTAGGGGAAAAAAGTGCTGGGTGACATTAGTGGTGGTAAGAAACGGTGATGGTTGTGGTGGGTGGCAAAGACCGCGGGGGAGGGGGGGGGAGGGTGGCGAGAGCGGCGACGACAATGGTGGCAGCGATAGTGATTATGATGGGGGTGGTGGTGGTGACGATGATGGTGGTGGCGTCGGTGATGGTGGTGGTGGGGGTAGAGATAGTAGTGGAGTGATTTCAAACATTATTTTTTTTTAATTATTTATGAGAAATAAATTTTAAAAATACTTTTAAAAAGTCGCTCCAAATACACATTTAGGATTTTATTTTTCTTATTAAATTTAGGGTGTTAATATTAGTCGTTAGATTAATTTTAAAGTAAAATTTAACGCGATTTCAACCGCGAATAACAAAAAATTATTTTATTTATTTTTGAAATTTGAATTGTAAGATACTTTATTATATAGATTAATATTTAAAAATTTAAGTGGTTAAGGAATTCGAATATAAATCATGAAAATAAAATTTGTTAAATTATCAAATCAGATCCGAATTCAAATTAGCCTAAATCCGATCCATAGGTTTAGTGGCCAATATTCGAGCTTGATAAAATAATTGGTACAAGTTTAAACAATTAAAAAGTAAGCTACCCATTTTTAATTTTCAGCACCGAAAAACCCATTCGGTGATTAGGGTTTTAGTGTTATTGACCCAACAAACTCCGGGAATACTGTACCTGAGCTGCGATGATTGGGATCACAACTAAACTATCAAGGGCGGTCAGGATTGGCCCCTCTTTCTCTCTCTATAGACCACCGCTCTCTTTTCTCTCTGTACCACTACCATCACCTTCACCTTCACCACCAATCAGAATATTCTCTTCTGCAAATAATAGCATCAACAATGTCAACCCAGTTGCTCTTCAGATGATCAATTACGCTCTCTCTCTTGCCCGTTCCGAAAAATTAGGTATTCCAATCCTCTCTCTCTCGCCCCACTAGTATGTAATATAATTGAGGAATTAGTTTCTGTTTCATTACCTTGAATTGCAATATAATTTCTATATATGGGGCGCGTAGATGAATATTCACAAGGTCTATTGGTACTGGAGCAGTGCCTCCATACTCAACAAGATGATGATTCAAAGGGAATGGTTCTACTCGCCATGTCTACCGTTTTGACTGAAAGGTGTTTTCTTTGTTTTGAATCTCTTTCTCTCTCTATATATATATATATATAATAAAGTAGTTAGATTATTTGTATTTGAGTTTTTCGAGCTCAGATTGTTTTGATCTGATGGTCCTAATTGGTCTTTCATTGTTTATATAAATCTAATACTCTCGACTCTCATTTAATTCTCTCTCTCTCTTTCTCTCTCGTACTATTTTTATTTTTTTTGTTTCTTCGGTGTTATTTTTGTTATTATTTACTTCATAAAAAAGATGAAATTATATCTTATAAAATTATTTATTCTATGAAACTAATTCGAAGTTTTTATATATATGACAACATATATTTTGCCACTTGTTTCTTAATTTATAAATAACACTCAGTATAAATAAAAAAAATAGCACATTGATTATAAACACTAAATAATATTTAACACAAAATGAACCTTACATTATAAATCAATATATAATTTTATATAAAATTGACATTTAATTTTTTTCAATTTATATTAAACTTTATCGAATTAATATCAAATTACTTTTTATTGTTATCAAATTAATAATAAAATTCATTTAATCAATTTTTTGGATACTAAATTAAATTTTATTTGATTTTATTAAATTTTTAATTTTTTTGGTACTAAATTTAGAGAAAGACAATTGTAAAAATAATAACATTTTTTGGGATGAAATTATCAATTTTCATTAGCAACATTGACAGAAGGGAGACAGAGGGGTCTCTAGGCAATGAATTCAAACTTCAGTGGGTCTCAGTGTTATTTATAAAATGTTAGGAGCTATCCATATAATATTGTCAAAACTCAGGGAATGTCCATGTATTTTATCCTACTTTTTAATTAAACATTAATTTATTATTATTATATCTTAAAAACTTGAGTAGTTATTGGTTAGGAGGGTTTTTTGGTAACCAAAAAGGAAATGTGTGTGAGTGTTTTTTTGTGTATATTTATATGTGGGGAATTGGATATTTAGTGATCAAATTTGCAATGATATTGTGTCATTTAGGGTTGAATAGTGATAATAGTGATAAATTCATAAATTTTATAAATGAGTAAGATTTAGTTGATTTTATTTATCGCTTAAAGATTGTGAATTTAATTGTATTCTATTAGTATTTTTTTTTTGCTTGAGGTATTTATTACATGGGGATAGAGTGAATTGAAAATATAGTGGATGAGTTTATAATTATGTTGTGTTATTGGATTGAGTAGTAATAGAAGTGATAAATTCGCGAGTCTTATAAATGAGCAAGATTTTATTTATTACTTAAAAATTATAACTTTCAATGGGGTTATGTTAGTATTTTTTTTT
>CAUOFW020007502.1:273697-276197 GCA_963454935.2 Ilex paraguariensis
AGAGAGGAAAAAAAAAAAAAAAAGACTTAGAGATCTCTAGCTCAGTTGCTGAACCATCTATAACGAACAGTCACCCATGTTCTTTAAGAGTATGTTTTAAACTTGTTCGAACTACGGTAGTCAGTTGGCTTATCAATGTATCGGGTTCTAATCTTAATTCAAATGCAATTAGTCGGATATGAATTAATATTTTAGATATTTAGTTGTGGGTATGTTTTATAGAACTTATTTAGCTTTAAATATCATAGCCAGACTTATACTCTATTAAGTCATCTTTTTCATCAAATTATTGTTATTAAGTACATATTTCGAATTTTTTTTTTGTATTGCCTAATTTTTCATACCATAAATACTGTTTATCATTGTTAATTTCAATATTTTCAAATATAACGACTCTTAATTTGAAAATTGTGTTAGCATTAAAATTAATTTTCTATTATATTTGTCTATCTGTATATAATAATATTAAACAATAACATACTCAACAAAAAAAATAGTAATATCAAATAGTAACATATTCAATAAAAAAAAATAATAACATTAAATTGTAACATGCTCAATAAAAAAACTTAATTAAAAATTTAATCATTTTAATAAAATGACACCATACAGTGATTACTTATTTTATTGTGGGCAAGACAATAGTTTTAATGTTAGCACAATTTTTAATTTAAGAGTTGTTAGCCTTTTTAAATAAGTTTTGATTAAATATAATTATTGAGGATATTTTGAATAATAGAGATCAAAATAGACTTATTTCCAAACAAGTTTTTTAAGTGGATTTAAGTCCAAGTAAGTCTACAAAAAGGGACCGACCTCCAAAGGACCTTTAATATATTTTTTTATTGATAATCCGAAGTCGAATCCAAATGTGATTCCGAATCTGAATCCGATATATTATATTTAATAGATTCGAATTTGAATAATCATATATTCGATCCTATTATGATTTAATTTGAATTATTTAAATATTTATATACTAATTATTACATGTGCCTGAAAGTACAGAGTAATAAAAAATTATAAACAATAAACATATTTGTATTCATATTTAAAATCAAATCACAAATATAAAGAAAGAGATAAATGAATTTAAGTATCGATTTATAGTAGGGGAAAAAAGTGCTGGGTGACATTAGTGGTGNATGAACCTTACATTATAAATCAATATATAATTTTATATAAAATTGACATTTAATTTTTTTCAATTTATATTAAACTTTATCGAATTAATATCAAATTACTTTTTATTGTTATCAAATTAATAATAAAATTCATTTAATCAATTTTTTGGATACTAAATTAAATTTTATTTGATTTTATTAAATTTTTAATTTTTTTGGTACTAAATTTAGAGAAAGACAATTGTAAAAATAATAACATTTTTTGGGATGAAATTATCAATTTTCATTAGCAACATTGACAGAAGGGAGACAGAGGGGTCTCTAGGCAATGAATTCAAACTTCAGTGGGTCTCAGTGTTATTTATAAAATGTTAGGAGCTATCCATATAATATTGTCAAAACTCAGGGAATGTCCATGTATTTTATCCTACTTTTTAATTAAACATTAATTTATTATTATTATATCTTAAAAACTTGAGTAGTTATTGGTTAGGAGGGTTTTTTGGTAACCAAAAAGGAAATGTGTGTGAGTGTTTTTTTGTGTATATTTATATGTGGGGAATTGGATATTTAGTGATCAAATTTGCAATGATATTGTGTCATTTAGGGTTGAATAGTGATAATAGTGATAAATTCATAAATTTTATAAATGAGTAAGATTTAGTTGATTTTATTTATCGCTTAAAGATTGTGAATTTAATTGTATTCTATTAGTATTTTTTTTTTGCTTGAGGTATTTATTACATGGGGATAGAGTGAATTGAAAATATAGTGGATGAGTTTATAATTATGTTGTGTTATTGGATTGAGTAGTAATAGAAGTGATAAATTCGCGAGTCTTATAAATGAGCAAGATTTTATTTATTACTTAAAAATTATAACTTTCAATGGGGTTATGTTAGTATTTTTTTTTCTTAGAGGCATTTGTATATATGGTGTTGGTATTGTTTTTGAGAGTTTTTATATATTTTTATGACAGTGTCATTAATACGAATGATATGACCGACAATATATTTTGAGTCATTTAAAAAAAAGAATTGGTATGAATATTTTTAAGTCATTCTTTTTACATTTGGGTAATTATTTAAGATTTCATTTGTTTGTTGTATAGTGTCTTTAGACACGGGTAATGACTATATATATATATTATTGTAATTATCTGTAACATGCCAAGGATATAAATATTGAAAATGGTTTTTTTTTTCACCTTTCTCCAGAGAATATTACGATGAAGCAATCGAGAAACTTCAGAAAATCTCTGACTTGAAACGCTCTTCTTTAGCTGTTAGAGGTAACAATTAGAATACTTGAGAACCCATTTTTGTTTTCAATCGTGGAGAATTTGGATAGAAAGTGGGGTATCAAATGTTTCTAAC
>CAUOFW020007502.1:283697-305234 GCA_963454935.2 Ilex paraguariensis
CAACTACTTATTCATGACTCATGGAATTTGTTGATTGGATTAGAAAAAAAAAAAAATTTGAAAGCAGAGGTGCTTAGACTAACTATACAAATGAAGCATAACAATTGATAGGTCAAGCCTAAATGACCCAATCCATGGGAAAAATTCCAAGTTTATAGAAGACCAAGCAAGTCCTATGAGTTCAAAGACGGTCAAGTCCATCAGAGAGCTACGGGAGCATCCATGAGCTATATCCTTGCCCGTTGAAGAAGATGAGAGGTCATTAGCTATTAAGTTGTCTTCGGTCCGTTATAACCGTCAAGCTACTCAATTACTACGTAGGCTTCTAAAAATTGTAAGCTCCCCCAATACTTGGGGAGCATCTCAACAAAATTAAGCTCATCTCCCTCTCTCTTGTAATTCTTGCTCTCCCAACGCATCGGAGTCAATAAAATTCTTGGTCAACTTAGCAATTGAAAGTGAACGTATGTCTCATTGGCCGAACTACTATAAATCTTATTTTCTCTCTCCCTCTACTTACTGTATTTTATATTGCTTAATTGACGGGTGATGTGTAAATCGATTTTATGCATCATTAACAGTAATAGCAAGACTCTTCTGATGAAACTAGAAATACTACATTTCTCAAATATGTTTCTCTGAAGCTCTACAAGGTCTTACTAAAGAAAAAAATCTTAAGGGAATCCACAAATTCTCCAATCTCATGTTCATCAAGAAGATATGCATTTGACTAGCAAGTGACACTTGCGGGCTATGATCAATACACCAAAAAACTTGAAGTAGTCCATTGTCTTCACACATAGACACAAAATCAGAGAGCTTCAGACAGGGGAGAGAGAGAGAGACGGTGAAGAGTTGTATCCAAAAATAGAATAGATTTGCTTCTAAGAGATTTGAGGGGTGGACCTTGTTAAAGTTTTTTTTGCGTGTTTTCAGATTTCGTTATTTTTGAAAATTATTTTTGGAATTATATAACCAAACAAGTTTTTCCTATTAAAAAACAACAAAACACACTTCTCTAAAACACTTTCCAAAAATTATTTTTAAATACTGTTTTCTAAAATGTAATCCAAAAACACCCCTAATTTTTTGTTTTTAAAATCTGGTCCTGTTTTCAAAACAAGTTGAATGGTAAAAAACAAAAACAAAATTTAAGGATCTACTTTAATTATCATGTCATAAGAAGTTGATTGATACAGTGAGAACGTAGCTATGGAGGTTTTTTATTTTTAATTGTGGTTTATGAGTCTTACCTAACTCTGTAGCTAGTTCTGTCATACAAGGTAATTAAAATTTATATCAATGATCGGTCACAACTGACGCATGAAAGAAGGCCTCCATGGATACCCATGGATCCAGTGCCATAGTACCAATGACAATAACGTAGTCATTTCCACCCCACTTCACACCTCGGAACGCACCGTTCTTATAGAGAGAAACACGATTGAAGGTTCATAGAGGAAGATCTAGGCCTTTCACAATATCCACCCCAATCACTTTTAGTATTCCCTTGTGCAATATCTGAACAACAAACCTCCAAAATCAAACGAATTAGCTTCAAATAAAACAAAAGTTTATCAGTAAAAATGAAAATACTAAGAGCACTAACCAGTTCTACAACGAAATTTCCAATAAGACCAATCATACAAGCTCCCGAGTTCCATGTTTCAGCAGTCCTTGTGAAACCCAGAAAAGGGTGCTTTGAATTTCGGCTCTACTTTTGGCAATTCCACCTGTAAATTCCATACCAAACAGTTTTCTATGCTATTTTAGGAAAAAAACCCATCAAAGGAAAAGGCAAGAATGCACCTACGAAAAAAAAGAAAAGGCAAGGATACAATAATTGTTGAAAATATGAGAATCCCGCAATTGCGGATTAGCTCTATGTAGCATGCCAGTTATTAATTATGACTGATAGACTTTGGTAATTATGGCTAATAGACTTTGGTGAAGAAGATACTACGTAATAGTTTTATAAGTATGTTTGAATCGCGGGTTATATCTAGATAATTCTGATAGAATGAGATAAAAAAACACGTGGATCTCATATATCTTACATTAGATAAATAAAAAATGAATCGAAAATTTTATTCGAATTTTATTCCAACTCAATTTGAAATGTTAACTTTAACCCATTTACATAAGTTAAATGAAACCTAAAGGAGCTGAATTTTTTTCGCTAGACGGCATAACTAATGCAAATGATCGAATTGTGTTGTTCTCTTTTCTTTCTCTCTCTCGTCTCGTCTGCTTCATCTCTTTCTCCCGTATTTCACAGATTTAAATTTTTGTTTTCACAAATTTATTTTGTCAAAGCAAGACTCTTCAGACATACCTCAAGAAGATCAAGATGACTTCTCTAACAAGATAACTAATTTAAATAATAAATTAACTCTAATAAAATAATATTCTATTTGAACTAAGATTAATTAACAATTAATAATAAAATAACTAATTAATATGAGTTTGAGTTAATTCTCAATAATTCTCGTAACATATGAACATCCATCTAGAAGATATGTAATTATAGCATTTTAAAAAATTATTTGTAAAATAAATTTGTTTGAAATTGGTGAAAGGTTAATTTATAAATCAAACATGGTGTTAGATTAGATAGATTAGGGGCAAACCAGTCAACAAAATCATATTTCATCTACATGGGTCCCACAAAAGTATTTGTGTTATTTAAACATTAGAAATCTATATAACTTAACACATAGTAAGTTGAACTTTATCTATTATATATTTTTCTCCTCAAAATCATCGCATCACCTATTTTTATCACATATTCAATCATTTAATATGTAATTAATTTGTAATTTAATATAATTTTTATATAGGAAGTTAAATTTTATCTCTTATACATTTTTTCCTCCAAAACTATCACATCACTCATTTCTATCACATGTTCAATTATTTAATATTTTATTAATTTGTAGTTTAACATAATTTTTATTTCAGATATTATCATACACGATAATATACATATGTTGAAAAATTTTATCGAATTACGTATTTTGAAAAAAATTTGTCAATATTTTTAAGAAAATAATGGGTAAAGATAAATTTTGAATGATATAATCAAATAAAGAAAAGAAAAATTATTATTTAATAAAGTGAGATTGATTTTTTAGAACTCAAATTTTATGTTCTATTGTGTATTCAGACACGAGTTATGGCCACAGAGACAGGGTTGTTATTTAAACTGAGCTATTCGAGCGTAGCTTGAGTTCGGCTCGGGTTTAACTCGTTTAAGCTTGGTTCATTTTTTAAACGAGTCCGAACTTGAATAAGTTTTTAGACTCGTTTAAAAAATAAGCCCTACAAGCTCGGCTCAAACTCGACAAGTTCAACTCGTTTATGTGCAAATACTTGGCCTCGGCTCAGGCTCAATTTGGATTTGGCTCGTTTAGAAAACGAGCCGAATCTAAACAATTTTTAAAATTCAATTAAAAAATAAGCTTTTTAGCTGGACTTGTTCGACTAACGGTCCCACGTGGAGAGGATAAAAGCACTGAATCCTAACCAGTCCAACATAATTCAGGATATTAATAGATTTTTGGGAATCGAGTCCGTGAATCTATGCGTGATAGGTTGAACCCCGTAAGTTTTCGTGTTCTTCGTCTTCTGCCATTTCAGTCTACGATATCTCTCTATCCAAAAAGTTAACAGTAACCCGTCAAGGGGAAGAGGAAAACAAGTCAGGAAACTTTGTTGCTGATTCTGACAATGATCAGCTGTTAGAACTTGTGAGGAAATCAAAGGCGATGAAATGGGTAATGAAGTCGCCATGGTTTCTGGTACTTGCAAGTTGCAACCTTAAGCCATTTATTTTTCCTTATCAAACGCGAAGCCAACTGAGCATTGTGTAGTGTGCTGGGTCGCATGCAACTGGTGATCATAGGTGTTGTCCAAATCTGTCCAACTGGTCCTCAGATCGATTTCAGTTCGTACAATTGATCACGGTTTTTATGGATGCTACAAATTTATGTCATGTTTAAATCATATGGTTACAAAATGTAGTTAACTTCTCTCAAAGTATTTATATTTATATTTCATTAGATTGATACGATGGATTTGTGGTATATGTAAATCACTCATAATAAAATTCAAATTGATTCATTTATTAAACTAGTTCACGGCCTTCTTACAGTTTTCTTGGAATCTTATATCGCACAATGCGTTGGGTGTTTGGTTTACGAACAACTGCCTCTCCATCAGATATAAGGCTCTATCTTGAGTGGTATGAAGATTCTTCTGACAGACACTACTGGACCGACTTCAATGGCAGGAGGTTATAGGAATGAAGGTTACTATAGACTATTGTAGGATCAATCTCTAGCAAAAGAAATAAGGGTTTGAAGTGCAAGAAGACCTCATGTCAAATTGACTAATCATGACTAAGTAATCGAAGTTTGATATCCTGGTATGGCATATAATATATTAGATATCTAAATTACGTCCTTAAATGCCTTCTCTAAGCGCATTGGACCTTAAATAACATTTTTCTTCTGAGTGCTCCTCCATGGCACGGATGATGTTTTACCATTAGTAAGTTCTCAAGTCATCAAGCATGTCTGTCAGTTATATGCATGATTTTTGTTTAGGGGTCGAAGGCTTGTTTATTTGAAGGAAAGAATCATTTCGTCACAAGAAGTAGATTTGAAATCTAACATTTTTTTGGTAACAAGAAATCATCTCAATCATTCACTTTTTTTTCACTCATATATTGACGCAACACGTATAATAAATAATTACATGACAGATTAAGACCGTTGAAAATATCGTTGATCGGACGTTAATCAAGACTGATTCTAGACAACAATGTTAAAAAATTTCAAAAGACTCATTCTAGAAAATTCTTGACCATATGAGTAAAGATTGAAATAAGTATCTTTCAACTTGGCATTTTTAAGCCAAAAAACGATGTTCATGGCATTTTTTAGGCACTTTTATATTTTATCCCGCTGTTTGTAGTATTTTCTTAATATTGTTTATATGTTTGGGTTTCTAGTAATTTAAGATAATTAGGGTTTTGTATTTATATTGTGTTGAAAAAAGTGAATTGAATAGCTTTGAATTATTTGAAATTAACTTTTCAATTGACTTAGTATTCTTCGTGAATTAACAAGACTCTTGACGACTTTTAATTTAGTATTATTGTAATAATCAACAGTTTGAAGTTTCTACGCAATCAAATGTCTCACATATATGGAACTAAAATGCACCGAGGATGATGAAATTAACTATATTGCACATGCTTTACCTACTTCATTAAGCATTACGCAGTGTTCATGATCTGCCAACTCAACTTTAAGTAGATCATCAACCTTAACCTAAAGCTTAAGCTCTTTAAGGATAAGTCCAACTTATTCATTGCTCTACTCAACAATTTTTCAAAGAAATAAAGGTCTAAAAGTAGTTTTAGTCTGTGTTTATCACCTTAATACAACAACAAAATTAAACCAGGAGATAATTCTGGGGAACCACCTGCATTATTCTTCCCTCTTCCTCTTTCTATCTGATTTGAAATTTAGGTTTAAACCAGGCCACTTAAAGAGAGAGAGAGAGATCAACGTGGCAATCATCTATGTCAACCGGCTGCGTCGTCAATACAGTTACTGGACTTGAAGGGTAGTAATATGAGCCTCCAGGAGTCAACAAGTTGTTCACTTGATCAGAAAAATGCTTTTCCATGATTTTATGGCACTTGATTAGAACATCCTAGAAATTGAAAATCACCATCAATAAAACAGTTTACATAAAATTTTGTTAGAAAGAGAAGAAAGGATTTGTAGCTTATAACCTCTTGATGATCTTGTGGAATGAGAGATGTAAAATTGATGAGTTCATAAGCATGATTTGTTGATGGAATCATCTCTTCAATTCCGCATCGTAGTGCGGATATGGCAATAACACATGGCCTGAACTCGAGGAATTTAGAATCTGAAATACATTTAATTATCAACAATTAGTAAAATAAATGAAACTGTATTCATTGTATCGGGAATGAATAAATTCTTAAAGCTAACTCAATACACAAGACTTCTATCATTGGATGTCTTAATTAGTATTATAATTTTGAATAACTACATTGGATTGATATAAGAGGGACCAGTCATAAGATTGATACCTTTTTGTTTGAGTTGTTCCTTCCCAATCCCTAATAAGCACCTAGCCCTTTCCCTACTAGGAACGAATTTCCCGTATATACCACATTGTCTCTTAGAGATTAAACTTATAGTGACGATAAGTGCTCATTCAGAAGCGATTTTTTCTCCAAGAATCAAATGCTTTGCAATGAGGATAAAAATGTCCGCCTTTTAACCCTAAAAATGAACATAAATAGAACTATATATAGGTGATTCAATACCATCAAAATAGCTTGGTTCGAGATAATGTGTTCTACCTAAAAGCGCATCGAGAAGCAGCTCAATGACTCGGGCAGTTAGTTCCTCACGAATGAGAGGCTTCGAGGCAACAAGATTCCATGTCAGAAGCTCAAAGTATGAAAATGCTGTTGTACAATTAAGTTTCCATTCCAAGGCCTTTAACAGTGCTAATTCCATTCTTTCAACCAGCCTCGGTTGGAATGAATGGTCCAGACCTTCCATCTGCAATCACCAGAATGTCCATCATTACAATGATAATGATAAGGGAATGACATAAGAGTACCGAGTTTGATATTGTACAGTAATTTACAACTAAAAAAAATTAGTTAGAGTTCATTTAAGCTCATATTACTACTTAAAACAAACAATTATGATTCAATAGGGTCAAAATATGATTAATAAAAGAAGTTAAAATTGATCTTAAAACATTAAAATCGACCCTTAATGTTAGGGTCGATCCCAAACATCACTTTTTCTTTAGCTCGGGCTGTTATCTCAGAGTTATTTTACAGTAACTTGCAGCACAAAAAAATATCTCTTGGATACTCTAGTTTTTCCCTACTTAGTCACCTGAATATCATGCAATGGAGGAGGTGTTGTTTCACCAAATTTGGAGGCAATGGATAAACAAGCGACTGATAGNCTATCATTGGATGTCTTAATTAGTATTATAATTTTGAATAACTACATTGGATTGATATAAGAGGGACCAGTCATAAGATTGATACCTTTTTGTTTGAGTTGTTCCTTCCCAATCCCTAATAAGCACCTAGCCCTTTCCCTACTAGGAACGAATTTCCCGTATATACCACATTGTCTCTTAGAGATTAAACTTATAGTGACGATAAGTGCTCATTCAGAAGCGATTTTTTCTCCAAGAATCAAATGCTTTGCAATGAGGATAAAAATGTCCGCCTTTTAACCCTAAAAATGAACATAAATAGAACTATATATAGGTGATTCAATACCATCAAAATAGCTTGGTTCGAGATAATGTGTTCTACCTAAAAGCGCATCGAGAAGCAGCTCAATGACTCGGGCAGTTAGTTCCTCACGAATGAGAGGCTTCGAGGCAACAAGATTCCATGTCAGAAGCTCAAAGTATGAAAATGCTGTTGTACAATTAAGTTTCCATTCCAAGGCCTTTAACAGTGCTAATTCCATTCTTTCAACCAGCCTCGGTTGGAATGAATGGTCCAGACCTTCCATCTGCAATCACCAGAATGTCCATCATTACAATGATAATGATAAGGGAATGACATAAGAGTACCGAGTTTGATATTGTACAGTAATTTACAACTAAAAAAAATTAGTTAGAGTTCATTTAAGCTCATATTACTACTTAAAACAAACAATTATGATTCAATAGGGTCAAAATATGATTAATAAAAGAAGTTAAAATTGATCTTAAAACATTAAAATCGACCCTTAATGTTAGGGTCGATCCCAAACATCACTTTTTCTTTAGCTCGGGCTGTTATCTCAGAGTTATTTTACAGTAACTTGCAGCACAAAAAAATATCTCTTGGATACTCTAGTTTTTCCCTACTTAGTCACCTGAATATCATGCAATGGAGGAGGTGTTGTTTCACCAAATTTGGAGGCAATGGATAAACAAGCGACTGATAGTAGTTCCACCACCCAAAATTTCCATCCCTGCACGCAAGGGGGAAAAAAAAAAAATCAAATTCTCAACCTAAATCTTTTTGGATATAAAGAAGTCGAAATGAACGTAGCAAGTTGACGGCATTCCTTACATTGCATTGATTCACAGAAAGAAATCGATCAAAGTAATTTGCAGCATTGAAAACAGTCACAAAAGAGAGATTCAGCCGTTTTTGAGACTCCAAACACATAGAGAAAGACAAAGAAAAGAGTGTTAAACAACATGCACATAACCGAATAAGTTTAATTGGCATTTCATGTATGGAGGATTACCTTAATAAGCCATTGTACCGCTTTAAATCTAGCAATATTTATTTGATCATCTGATCTTAGAGACTCGACATACCCAGTTTCTGGCATGTAACTGAGCTCCTTATCCAAGCAAATTCTAAAGGCGTCTTCACAATCTTCTTTAGTTGTGTAGAAGTAACTGATATCGCAGCTCTTTGTTTCATAGCAGTGGTGTTTATTTGCATTTCTGTCAGAAGTAGTAGTAGGACTCATAAGCCAGACCTCATTGCAAAGCAGGCTGTCCATTCTTAATTCGGTTCAGGACAAAAAGAACACAAAGACAAGAAAACAAAAAAGATTAACACTTCTGAAAGCTGTACAGTAAAGGGGAAGAAGTGCCCTGCACAATGTGCTGTCCAAAATTCAATAGCAAAAGGTTGGAATGTGGACAATGCAAATGATCATGACATTAAAATCTGCTTCAAGTCTACTTTTTAACAGTTTTGTCTCTCAACTGTACATAAACCACACACAGAGAGAGAGAGAGAGATGGAAGAGAGGGGAGAGGGGGGGAGGTTATATAGGAGTTCGTGGGTGTTGGTTGATGTAGTGGGGGATTGGCTTGGTGCCTAAAGATAAGAGGGTGGTGAATGGTAATGGGGGAGAAGGGGTATAAAAAATGGGACACGTCCCTCATGACAAGGGTTAAATGCTGTTTAAAGATTTTTTTTGTTGGGGAGTTTTTTTGACTGCAGTAACCAACTGCGTGAGCTCATGCACGAGGATAACCCTATAAGTTCTCGTCTATTTATTGCACTCAGCGTTTTTAGGGAAAGAGCGAGATGTGGTTTTGCCAGTTAGGAATCTTTACTTCGACACTATTGCATTTACTGTCCCGCGTTGTGGGTTCAATTCAATCTTTGGTGGATTTTATATGATCAGTTTGACAATTTACGAGCCAACCAAAAATATATCAGAAGAGTTCTCACTTCTGTAAAAATCTTTCTCGTCCCAACCCTACCACCACAACATGCTATGATTTGCAACTTTCCCATTCTTTCTGCTGGAACACTTTCCTCGTCTGGTTATTGGGAACAGAGATGGACCGAACTGTTGCATGGCAGTACCAATGGTCCGTCACTGGCACTGTTTTTACTGCCTTCAACGCTGCCATCATCGTCATCTCAATCGTTACCACTCTTACTGCCTCCTAGGCCCTACCTGGAGCTAAAAAATTAAGTGAACCATCAAAGTAGCTCGTATAGCTGGCCATTTAATTAACTCGAGATAAAAAGTTTGAGCTTTATAAGAAATACCTTGATTGACCTATTGATTGACCCGCGTAATTTGTAAATGATTGTGTGCATCTGTTTGGATATAAAATATTAAATTTTAGAAATATTCAGTATATTATAATCTGACAGTCCGTATACATTTAAGAGAGTGTCATGTGACAAAATTTTAAAAAATGCAAAAAAAGTTCGGCCACAATCATATTTGAAAACGAACAGTAACTAATTGGAAGTTATCAGTCAATAACCATCGATGAGAGTAAAATCATTGAAGACAATGACTATAAAATGACCTTTAGTGAATAAGACAAGAACATATTCAACCCCCAAAGACTCATGACCATCGATGTGAGTAAAATCATTGAAGACAATGACTATAAAATGACCTTTAGTGAATAAGACAAGAACACATTCAACCCCCAAAGACTCATGATCTGGGCATTATTAGGAGTAGTTTTAGATTAGTTTCAATAAGCAGTTTAATATTGTAATTAAGTCTGTTTATTCAGTCTTTCTGTAACTGAAGTCCTTTCGCTAAATTAATAAATAAATTTTTTTATTAGTTTTCGTACATTATGTGTTTGTTCATTATTTTTTTATCTAAAGAAGTTTTGAAACAAGACATTTGAATCCTTTACGATAGTCCCCTGAAAACTATCTATCGATTGTGATATATCTATCGGTCCCAACAAATTTTGTAACAACATCTTATTTTTATTCACCTGGTTCAAATACTGCAGGGTTATTAAAAGAACATAGTAATTGGTAGAGATGAAAAAAACTCTTTTTTTTTTTCGCAGGGCAACCATGGGTATAAAAAGATGTAATATTTTTGTTTTGGTAAAATAAGGCATTAGCAAAACATTAAAACTTAAACAGGACATATAAGTCTATGGTACGCCACACCCGTAATACTGGCCATAACTGGGAGGGAGGATGCTCCCTTCTTTGCAAGCATGTCCACTCACTTGTTTGTGCCATAAACCACCTGCAGTCATAGAGCAAAGTGTTGTGGGGGTGGTCTTCAGTTTGTGAGTTGTTGATAAGGTCAATCACTAATTATGCATCCACCGAGACTGCTACTTTAGAGGGGCAGTTTTGAAGGGCTAATTGAAGCTCCATTCTTAGTACCCATAATTCGGCCCCTAAGTTCATCAATATGCCGATGTTTGCATAGAAGCATGCTATCGCCTGTCCATCAGAGTTTCTGCACGGGCCCCCTGCCTGCTTGGGGTGAGGTTGGAGGGCTTCCAACCAAGACATTAAGTCTCCATTTTAAACCATCTCGTGTCTGAGGGTTTTCAACCAGTAAAGATCTGAGCTTTCAAGGGCTTGGTGTGGCTAGGGGTAAGGTTGTAAAACTCATAAGCATGACCTATTGCTTGTCTCGCTATTTCCTTGACTTGAGGTGTATGGTTTTGAAAGACCCTGTGGTTTCTGTGGATCCACAGGCTGGCATAGGTGTATGGGAAGATGGTTGCCCACGGGAGGTGGGTAAACTTGGAAAGGGCTTTGGAAGAAAAATTATCCTTTAGCCACTAGAATAAAGGAGGGGTCTCGACAGGTAAATTGAGGCCTAAAGTGGTAATATTAATTGAGATTATTTATTTATTTATTTTTTTAAAAACAATTAATTAAAAATTATTATTTTTTAAGTGAGAGGAGGATGTGATACTTTGTTTTTGTTTTTAAGAGAGAGAGAGAGAGCGATTTTATTTTTTAAATTTTTAATTTTTGAGTTTCTAATATTATAAATTGAATGGTAAACCCAAATTATTGAAATTATAATTTTTTGATTTGACTTAAATTTTTTGAGGCCTTTTTATAAGGCGTAAAATTTTGATGGATTTAAATTTTTTATGTAGACTAGTTATGTATCTACAATTATAGGACATTTTAAAAATTTAAGACCTAAAACACATACTTTTTTTTAATACTATTAGACCGGCCCGGGCCTAGAATTGGTTTGGCATGGAGCAGGTCCCTATTTCCTTCTGGACATCTCAGGCTAGGGCACAGTCCCTAATGACGTGGTTAGTGTACCCCTAATGGAGATTGACATAGTGTACATGATTTTTCAGCCAAGACTTTCCTATTGTGTGTTGGGTTTCCCTCCTTTGTGGGACTCATCAATTTGCTAATTTTTTGGTGGCTTACCCGTGTATGACTCTTATCCAAGACTTGGTTTGGAGTCTTCAAGTTAAAAGGAATTTGGCAGCCACCAAAGACTATAAGTTTTGTCCTTTTCTTTGGTTCATCTTTTCTCTGTTGGTTTGGCAAGAAGACATATTTTCGGCAGTCTTTGGTTCAACAAAAATTCAGCCTTCTTCTTCTCCTTTTTGGTGCCAGAAAAATCTGCAAATTTGTTCTTCAAGTGGGTAACATTTCTTCACTTGATATTTGGGTTTCTTGCGGTTTGTTCTTGGAGATTTGGTTCACTTATTTTGTGAGGTATTTTCCTCTTGTGATTTACACCTTGGTGTGTTTGTAAGGCTTATGCCTTTTGGCCACTTTGTAATCTGATTTGGTGATAGTGGAAGAAACTGACCTACCGGTCGTCGTGGATGTACCTCAAGTTATTTGAGGGAACCACGTAAATCTTGTGTGCTTATTTATTTTCTGTTATTTTATTTATATTGCTTCCATTGATTTACACTTGTGGGAAAGCCTATTTTCCCAACATCTGGTATCAGAGCAATTGGTTAATTCGGTTCCGATTCGTTATATTTCTGTGTGTGAATTATGGACGGCAACGTTGGACGTATGGTTAGTTTCAATGGCACAAATTGGGTGACTTGGAAAACTAAAATGGAAGATCTTTTATTTTGTAAAGATTTGAATGGACCCATAGAGGGTGATAGTGGCAAACCGGAAGGGATGAAAGATGACGAGTGGAAAAAGCTAGACCGGAAAGCTGTCGGTTTTATTCGGCAATGGATTGATGATAGTGTCTTTCATCATGTCTCTACAGAAAAATCTGCACATGGTCTTTGGACCAAATTGGAGAGTTTGTATGATAGAAAGACGGCAGTGAATAAAGCTTTTTTATTTCGAAAGCTTGTGAACTCTAAATATAAGGAGGGTACTTCTATTGCAGAGCATTTGAATGAGATTAAGAGCATTGTGAATCAGTTGGCCGCCATGAAAATTACTTTTGATGATGAGTTGCAAGCTTTGTTACTTCTTAGTTCACTTCCCGAAAGCTGGGAAACTTTGGTGGTCACAGTTAGTAACTCCGCACCTGATGGAGTGGTAACAATGAGTCAAGTTACCAGCAGTTTGTTGAATGAAGAAACAAGAAGAAAATCATCAGGTTCTTCTTACTCCGAGGCACTTGTAATGGAAAACCGGGGGAGAGGCAGGAGTAAGAGTAGGGTTCCGCACAACCGTGATAAATCTAGAGGTCGTTCAAGCTCGATGTCAAAAAAGGATGTTGAATGCTATTATTGTCACAAGAAAGGGCACATGAAGCGGGAATGTAGAAAACTCAAGTTCAAGGAGCAGAACAAAGAGAAAAATTCAGAGAAAAAGCAAATTGATACAGCTGTAGTTACCGATGATGAACTCATGATTATCCGTGATGATGCTAGCGTTAATTTGATTGGCCAAGAGACGGATTGGGTAATTGATTCTGGAGCTTCATTTCATGTTACTTCGCGGGCTGATTTCTTTACTTCTTACTCACAAGGTGATTTTGGGAATGTCCGTATGGGAAATGAAGATGTGTCAAAAATTGTCGGCATGGGTGACATTTGCTTGGAAACAAATATTGGATGCAAATTGCTGCTTAGAGATGTGAGGCATGTACCAGATATTCGACTCAATTTAATCTCTGCTGGAAAGTTAGATGATGAAGGCTACATCAACAATTTCAGTAATGGAAAATGGAAGCTCTCCAAAGGTTCTCTAGTGGTAGCAAAAGGAAAGAAGACTTGTTCTCTTTACACTATGCAAGCAAAAATCTGCAAGGGTGTTGTGAATACCTTAGAGAATGACTCATCCACTGATTTATGGCATAGAAGGCTTGGACATATGAGTGAAAAAGGATTGCAAGTTTTGTCCAAGAAAGAGCTTCTAGTGGGGATAAAAGGTACGCCTTTGAAAACTTGTGTTCATTGTTTCCATGGTAAACAAAACAGAATATCATTCCGTAGAAACATTGCATCTAGAAAATCTCATGTTTTAGATTTGGTACATTCTGATGTATGTGGTCCTTTGAAAGTTAGGACACTTGGTGGTGCTCTATACTTTGTCACTTTTATTGATGATCACTCTAGAAAAGTTTGGGCTTATACACTGAAAACTAAAGATCAAGTTCTAGATGTGTTTAAGATTTTTCAGGCCAAGGTTGAAAGAGAAACAGGTAGACAGTTGAAATGTGTTCGCTCGGATAATGGTGGTGAATATATTGGACCATTTGATCAGTATTGCACAAATCATGGTATCAGGCATGAAAAGACAGTTAAAAAGACACCTCAACAGAACGGGGTTGCAGAGAGAATGAATCGCACCATTCTTGAGAGAGTCAGATGTTTGCTCTCACATTCTAAATTGCCAAGATCCTTTTGGGGTGAGGCAATGAGGACCGCAGTTGATCTTATCAATTTGTCTCCTTCAGTTCCGTTGAATGGTGATGTGCCAGAGAAAGTTTGGACAGGGAAGGAAGTCTCCTATGATCACTTGAGGGTATTCGGCTGCAGAGCTTTTGTTCATATTCCAAAAGATGAAAGGTCCAAGCTTGATCCAAAAGCAAAGCAATGCATATTTCTTGGCTATGGGCATGAAGAATTTGGATACAGGTTGTATGATACAGTTGACAAGAAAGTTGTCAGAAGCCGAGATGTTGTTTTCTTGGAAGATCAGACTATTGAAGACATCGACAAGCTTGAGTCAGCTGAGTCTAGTACTGATGATCTTGTTGATTTAGATCCTCTCAATCCCTCTGCTGTTCATGATATTGATGAGGAAGTGCAAACACCTCATGATGATGCAGCAGAAGATGATGTTGAGCCAGAGATTGAGGGGGAGCAACCACCCCAAGAGCCACTACCACAGACACCGTTAAGGAGATCTACTAGAGAAAAACAGCCATCCAGAAAATATTCTTCAAATGAGTATGTGATGATATCAGATCAGGGGGAGCCAGGGACTTATCAAGAAGTCTTGAAGCATGAGAACAAAACTGAATGGTTCAAGGCAATGAAAGAGGAAATGAAGTCTTTGCATGAGAATCACACCTATGATTTGGTGAAGCCGCCTAAAGGGAAGAAAATTTTGAAAAATAAATGGGTCTTCAGACGAAAGAATGATGGGAACAGTTCTCAACCGAGATTCAAGGCACGACTTGTCGTGAAAGGTTTTGATCAGAGAAAGGGAGTTGATTTTGATGAGATCTTCTCACCAGTTGTGAAGATGTCCTCCATTCGAACTGTGCTTGGTATAGCTGCGAGTATGAATTTAGAAGTTGAGCAGCTTGATGTGAAGACCGCATTTTTGCATGGTGACTTAGAAGAGGAAATTTATATGGAGCAACCTGAGGGCTTCAAAGATAAGGGTAATGATCAGTTAGTTTGCAAATTGAAGAAGAGCTTGTATGGATTGAAGCAAGCACCGAGGCAGTGGTACAGAAAATTCGATGCTTTCATGAGTGAGAATGGGTATTCAAGAACCACTTCAGACCATTGTGTGTTTGTGAAGAAATATAAAGATGGTAATTTTATTATTCTCTTGCTTTACGTTGATGATATGCTTATTGTGGGCCAAGACACGAGTAAGATTAGCAAGTTGAAGTCAGAGTTGAGTAAGTCCTTTGCCATGAAGGATTTGGGTCCAGCAAAGCAAATTCTTGGGATGAGAATTGTTCGTGACAGATCACATGGGCTGATTTGGTTATCTCAAGAGAATTATATTAAAAAGGTTCTTGAGAGGTTCAATATGGACAAAGCAAAGCCTGTTAATTGTCCACTTGCAGGCCACTTCAAACTAAGCTCAAGTCAGTGTCCTACAAGTGATGAAAAGAGAAATGAGATGCAGAAAATTCCCTATGCTTCAGCAGTTGGTTCTTTGATGTACGCCATGGTTTGTACTCGACCGGATATTGCTCACGCAGTTGGGGTTGTCAGTCGATTTTTGTCTAATCCAGGGAAAGAACACTGGGCAGCAGTGAAATGGATTATGAGGTATCTTCAGGGCACTTCAAAGATGAGTTTGTGTTTTGGTAAAGGCGAGCCTATTCTTGATGGGTTCACAGATTCTGATATGCCTGGTGATGTTGATTGNCCAATTATCTGTCCAAAGGTAGTCCCTTTCCCCATTTTTTGATTGTCCATTTTAATCCTGAGAAAAGAATTGGTCTTTCCAGTTTCATACTAGCCCACACAATCGAATAACTCTTTCGTTTTTTCTGGCCTGACCCATCTTGATATTTGTTCGAAAGTGTCCATTTTTAGTCTTTTTCTTTCAAAAATCTCCAGTTGAGTTTAGCCATTGCTCCCAAATTTTTGTGTTTCATTTGCTTGATTCTTAACCCCCTTCTATTCTTGGATTTAGTCACTTAGTCCCAACTAACACGGTGATTTTTTTTTCTTTTCATCCGTTGATCCCCACAAGAAGTTTATGTTGAGCCTATCAAGCTCATCCCAGGTTTTATTTGAGAATTTCATGATCTGCATGTAATAGTAAGGAATTGCAAAGGTGACCGACTAAATTAGAGTAGTCCTACCTACTGGGGATATTAACTTGGTTTTCCACCCTCCCAATTTTTATCGTACCTTCTCAATGATGAACTGGTAGTCTCTAGGTGAAGGTTTTTGATGGGGCATTTCCGGAATACTCCAAGATGAAGACACGTGTCCTCAGTGTCACTGATCCTTATTTATCGAAATCACGTACCCATCGGTCACAAGCCCCTCTACCCCGAGATACTTATCATGGGATCGAGTGGCATCCCAGTACGGTTTTATGTACCGACACGTACCCTCGGTCTGATATGGTACATCGGTCGCTAGGCCTCCCCCCTCTCGGATTCAAGATGTACCTCTTCCTCGGTTCCGAGATGTACCTCTTCCTCGGTGCCGAGATGTACCCCCTCTCATCCATGATGAAGTTCTCTGCTCCAACAGAGGTTATTGATGCACTGGTCACTAGCCTAGGCTAGGCTAGGTTAGCTATCATGACCTCGTCTTACACAATTGGTGTTAGAAGGCAGAGACCACAACCAATGAAGAATGGACGCGTGGCATATTGTGTCACATCAGAGACAAAAAGACCACATGACCTTGTTGACACACGACTTGGAAGAACAGACATTTAATTACATCATTCCCTTGATGAGACTGCATTCAATGTGGTAAGACTCAGAAGTGAAAGGCAATAAATGTCTCTAAGGCTGGACATTTATTGCATCCTCCCCGAGAGGAGCTCATTGAACTGTCGACAGGCCGATGACACAGACTGGATTGTTCGGGGTCCCGAGCAGTTAAGAGAAAAGATATTCCTCATAGGAATCAGTGCGCACGTTGCCTGTATCTAATGATCACCTACTGACCACACTGACAACAAATCATGAGTATTTGAGGTATAAATACTC
Source organism: Ilex paraguariensis (assembly GCA_963454935.2). Classification (NCBI taxonomy): domain Eukaryota; kingdom Viridiplantae; phylum Streptophyta; class Magnoliopsida; order Aquifoliales; family Aquifoliaceae; genus Ilex; species Ilex paraguariensis. The sequence goes on from CAUOFW020007502.1 coordinate 300,866, forward strand.
CTCACTAAAGGCAAGAAGGAGAGGTGAAACTTTTGCTACAAATTATACTCAGTGTTTTCTTCTTCCTCTCTCTCAAAAACTGACTTGATCGTCGGAGGGGATACGCCGGAAAACACTCCGGCGCCCTTCTAACATGTTCTTCTTTGTTCCAAAAACCTCTCCGGCGCCCTTCTAACATGTTCTTCTTTGTTCCAGGAACCTTTCTTCAGCCTTACTGGATCGTTCCTTTGATCCGCGAAGGTCTCCCATTACCGTTTCAGGTTACCACCGGATCTCACAGGACTCACTCGAGTTCACCAAGGGAACGATATGTTCTCATTTTTATATTGTGCAAGATCTAGCACGCATAATTTGGCGCCATCTGTGGGAAATGACTAGTTTTCCTAATTTTTTCTCTATAAAGAACAGTGACCATGGTAANACTGATCCTTGTTTATCGAGATCACGTACCCATCGGTCACAAGCCCCTCTACCCCGAGGTACTTATCATGGGATCGAGTGGCATCCCAGTACGGTTTTATGTACCGACACGTACCCTCGGTCTGATATGGTACATCGGTCGCTAGGCCTCCCCCCTCTCGGATTCAAGATGTACCTCTTCCTCGGTTCCGAGATGTACCTCTTCCTCGGTGCCGAGATGTACCCCCCTCTCATCCATGATGAAGTTATNGTTTTATTTGAGAATTTCATGATCTGCATGTAATAGTAAGGAATTGCAAAGGTGACCGACTAAATTAGAGTAGTCCTACCTACTGGGGATATTNAAAGTTTGGCGATAGATTACGACAGTTGGAAAAGGACAATGTAAACGTCCTAAGTCAGCTCAACGAATTTGTCACCTCCGGCGAAGGGTCGAGGGANATTAGAGTAGTCCTACCTACTAGGGATAGTAACTTGGTTTTCCACCCTCCCAATTTTTATCGTACCTTCTCAATGATGAACTGGTAGTCTCTAGGTGAAGGTTTTTGATGGGGCATTTCCGGAATACTCCAAGATGAAGACACGTGTCCTCAGTGTCACTGATCCTTATTTATCGAAATCACGTACCCATCGGTCACAAGCCCCTCTACCCCGAGATACTTATCATGGGATCGAGTGGCATCCCAGTACGGTTTTATGTACCGACACGTACCCTCGGTCTGATATGGTACATCGGTCGCTAGGCCTCCCCCCTCTCGGATTCAAGATGTACCTCTTCCTCGGTTCCGAGATGTACCTCTTCCTCGGTGCCGAGATGTACCCCCCTCTCATCCATGATGAAGTTATCTGCTCCAGCAGAGGTTATTGATGCACTGGTCACTAGCCTAGGCTAGGCTAGGTTAGCTATCATGACCTCGTCTTACACAATTGGTATCAGAAGGCACAGGAAGGCAGGGGCCACAGCCAATGAGGAATGGACGCGTGGCATATTGTGTCACATCAGAGACAGAAAGACCGCATGACCTTGCTGACACGCGACTTGGAAGAACAGGCATTTAATTACATCATTCGCNAGGGGATACGCCGGAAAACACTCCGGCGCCCTTCTAACATGTTCTTCTTTGTTCCAAAANCATCTAAACAACAAGGCAGAAAGCTCCAGGGCCCCAAAACGACCGAGAGCCAACGAGCACCCTCCTAACGACCATTAGCCCTAGATGACCTTCGGCGAGGATTGTCTAGACGGAGGAAGGGAGATGAATCCGAGGAGGATTCTACCCTATCCACACGGCGCCTAGGAAATGGGGGGCCTATTGATGAACTCAAAGACTTCAGAAGACATCCCGTCAGGGAGAAAATTGATCTCAGAGCCCGGTTGGAATCCAGGAGAAATAGTAAGGCTGTCAANTCTCTCTCAAAAACTGACTTGATCGTCGGACGGGATACGCCGGAAAACACTCCAGCGCCCTTCTAACCCGTTCTTCTTTGTTTCAGGAACCTTTCTTCAGCCTTACTGGATCGTTCCTTTGATCCGCGAGGGTCTCCCATTACCATTCCAGGTTACCACCGGATCTCACAGGACTCACTCGAGTTCACCAAGGGAACGATATGTTCTCGTTTTTATATTGTGCAAGATCTAGCACGCACAATTTGGCGCCATATGTGGGAAACGACTAGTTTTCCTAGTTTTTTCTCTATAAAGAACAGTGACCATGGTGAACACTCGACAAAAAGGGAAAGGTCCCCACCAAAGAAGTTTCGAATTACAAGCTCCCTGTCACCACGGAGGAAGGGATCACACTGATGGGAATAAAAATGTCTCTACTCAGTCAAGAGGGGTTACCCCTCAAACCAGTATGAGAATCAGGTCAGGAGGATCAGCCCCCCTGGCTCGTCAGCTGGCGGAGGTGATCGAAGAAAAATTTGGCGATAGATTACGACAGCTGGAAAAGGACAATGTAAACGTCCTAAGCCAGCTCAACGAATTTGTCGCCTCCGGCGAAGGGTCGAGGAACCCATTCCTCTCTCGTGGGCTCCCCGCCCGGGAGGCAGAAACGAAGGATCTAAGGAATCATCTAAACAACAAGGCAGAAAGCTCCAGGGCCCCAAAACGACCGAGAGCTAACGAGCACCCTCCTAACGACCATTCAAGGAAGGCAATGCCATTAGCCCTAGATGACCTCCGGCGAGGATTGTCTAGACGGAGGAAGGGAGATGAGTCCGAGGAGGATTCTACCCTATCCACACAGCGCCTAGGAAATGGGGGGCCTATTGATGAACTCAAAGACTTCAGAAGACATCCCGTCAGGGAGGAAATTGATCTCAGAGCCCGGTTGGAATCCAGGAGAAAGAGTAAGGCTGTCAAGGATGAGGTCATACAAACACCCTTTACCAGGGAGGTTTCAAGAAAGTTTGTCATGCCGAGGTTCAAAACTTATGACGGGCGGTCCGATCCCGAAGCCCATCTCAGGCAATACAAGCAGATGATGTCCCTCTATCATTCGGACCAACGGTTCCTCTGCCGAGTGTTTCCTATGAGCTTGGGGGACTCTGCGATGAAGTGGTTCAAGGTGCTTCCCCCCAACAGTATTGGATGGTGGAAGGAATTGACGAGGCAGTTCTTGGCTCGATTCATTACGGGGAGTAAACGGCCCAAAGACGTTGGATCGTTGCTAACGCTCAGACGCAGGGAATCCGAGACCCTTCGCCAGTATGCTACCCGATACTGGGAAGAGGTAAATGAGGTAGAAGGCTGCTCGGAAGTCATGACAGCGGCGTCTTTCAGGCTCGGCTTGGCAAGGGACATAGACCTGTACCGATCCCTGACCAAAAAGACTCCCTCGGATATGGGCGAGCTGATGGCCCGGATAAACAAATACTCAAGGATCGAGGACGAGANGCTCGTCAGCTGGCGGAGGTGATCGAAGAAAAATTTGGCGATAGATTACGACAGCTGGAAAAGGACAATGTAAACGTCCTAAGCCAGCTCAACGAATTTGTCGCCTCCGGCGAAGGGTCGAGGAANGATATGGGCGAGCTGATGGCCCGGATAAACAAATACTCAAGGATCGAGGACGAGATAAGAAGCAGCAAAGGCCAAACCCTCCAATCCAAGAGAACGGAGAGGGAGCGGGAAGATACTCCCCGAAAGGGATTGCTACCCCCTCCAGGGAGCTCGTCCAAAGGGGNACCCATTCCTCTCTCGTGGGCTCCCCGCCCGGGAGGCAGAAACGAAGGATCTAAGGAATCATCTAAACAACAAGGCAGAAAGCTCCAGGGCCCCAAAACGACCGAGAGCTAACGAGCACCCTCCTAACGACCATTCAAGGAAGGCAATGCCATTAGCCCTAGATGACCTCCNTTCTTCAAGTGGCCGCCCAGGATGCAGAGCGATCCCTCCACCCGTGATCAAAAGGCTAGGTGTTCCTATCACCGGGATTTCGGACATCGCACCAAAAGCTGCAGGGTATTCNGGCCTATTGATGAACTCAAAGACTTCAGAAGACATCCCGTCAGGGAGGAAATTGATCTCAGAGCCCGGTTGGAATCCAGGAGAAAGAGTAAGGCTGTCAAGGATGAGGTCATACAAACACCCTTTACCAGGNAACTCGAGTCCGACCTCAAGAGGGTAGCTTTTACAAGGAAGGTAGCCGAGGATGATTGAGGGCCACCCAGTAAAAGGGCCAGGGCTGGTGAGCCCAGCATCACGTTTTCCGACACGGACTTGACAGACGTAGTGACTCCTCACAACGACGCCCTTGTCTTGACCCTGAAGATAGGAAAATTCGACGTCAAAAGGGTGTTGATAGACTCTGGAAGTTCCTCGGAAGTGATGTACTCCGAGACTTTAAAATGGATGGGTCTTGGCGTCAAGGACCTCACCAAGGTCAAGACACCTCTCATCGGGTTTAACAGCTTGTTCGCCCTGCCCATAGGCAAAATCACATTG
>CAUOFW020007502.1:309048-341952 GCA_963454935.2 Ilex paraguariensis
GAAGTTCCTCATTGTGGCCACAGATTATTTCACCAAGTGGGTAGAGGCGGAGCCGTTGACTCATATCCGCGACATAGATGCCAAAAAGTTCGTCTGGGAGAACATAATCATCAGGTTTGGGATTCCCCGGGCACTGGTGTCGGATAACGGGACTCAATTCACTGGCGGGCGTTTCAAGTCTTTCTGTGAGCAACTCGGAATCCGTAATTTCTACTCCCCCCCTGCCTATCCNGGATAACGGGACTCAATTCACCGGCGGCCGCTTCAAGTCTTTCTGTGAGCAACTCGGGATCCGTAATTTCTACTCCACCCCTGCCTACCCTCAAGACAACGGGCAGGCAGAGGCCTCCAACAAGACAATTATCAATGGAATCAAGAAGAGGTTGGAGAAAGCCAAGGAAAAATGGGCGGATGAGTTATTAAACATTTTGTGGGTATACAGGACCACCCCTCGGTCCTCAACAGGAGAAACCTCATACTCCCTGACTTACGGAATGGAAACAATCATACCTCTCGAGGTAGGGCTCCCGACCATAAGGACCCAAGCTTTCGACGGAGGGGAAAATGACTGTCAACTTGGACTGAATTTGGATCTAGTGGAAGAAAGAAGGGAGACAGCCGCCTTGAGAATAACCAAGTATCAGGAAAAGATTTCCCAACTGTACAACAAAAAGGGTTAAGGCGCAAGAATTTCGAATCAACGATCTGGTCCTCAGAAGGGTAACGGCCAATACCCGTGACCCAATAGAAGGGAAAATGAGACCTAACTGGGAAGGGCCTTACAAAGTGATATCTATCGGAGGCGCCGGGTCATACAGATTAGAAGATATGGATGAGAAACTTGTAATGCGACCGTGGAATATGATGAATCTAAAAAAATACTATTTTTGAATATTTATCTCCCTCAGTGCTTGTCAACGACAAAGATAAAGGGCAAGGCCCTGGGGACAGAGTTCAAGGACTCTCGCCCCCGAAACAAACACAAGAGCAAGCCTCCTAGAAGGGCAAGGCCTTGGGGACAGAGTTCAAGGACTCCTGCCCCCGAAACAAATACAGGAGCAAGCCTCCTGGAAGGGCAAGGCCCTGGGGATAGAGTTCAAGGACTCCTGCCCCCGAAGCAAATATAGGAGCAAGCCTGCTGGAAGGGCAAGGCCCTGGGGACAGAGTTCAAGGGCTCCTGCCCCCCGAAGCAAATACAAGAGCAAGCCTCCTAGAAGGGTGAGGCCCTGGGGACAGAGTTCGAGAACTCCTGCCCCCGAAGCAAACACAAGAGCAAGCCTCTTGAATGGGCAAGGCCCTGAATACAGTTCAAAAAACAAAATGTACGCAAAAAAGTATAAGTACTCGAGCTTTATTTCAAACAGAGGGGCTTTGCGTCCCCAAGAGCTACAAAAAAGAAAAAGTACAATCGAAAAAAAAAGAAGAAGTTTTTCATCTTGCCCCGGGCATCTCCAAAACATCCGTCGAGGGCGAATCGGCGTAGAAAGGTTGAGCAGCTTCGGGAACAGGCAGAGCGGGAGGTACTTCGGCAACAGAGAGACCCTGAGGAATATTATGGTCCGGGTCCTGGTCCGGCAGAGCCTCGTCAGACAAATCCACTATTACCGCCTCAGGCAGATCCGTCGAAACTTGCACNTTACCGCCTCAAGCAGATCCGCTGAAACTTGCATCGGCGTTGAAATCTCGCCCTCGACAGCAATCTCTACTTCGGCCCGTTCCATCTCCGTCGAAGGCACGTACTTGTGCATCTNGCCCGCTCCGGCATGGCCTCGTTAGACAAATCCACGATTATCGGCTCAGGCGGATCAACCGAATCTTGCACCGGCGTTGGATTCACGTCCTCGGCAGCAATCTCGGCTTCGGCCTGTTCCATCTCCGTCGAGGGCACGTATTTGTGCATCTGAAAGAGCGGGGAGTCTGACGGGATTCCAGCAGACTGGAGCGCCTCGTCCCACCCTTTCTTGAAGAACTCCTTGCTGTTTTCCTCAAGAGCGGGGAGTACGTCATCGGCAAACTCTTCTCGGAGTTGCTCCTCGGACTTCCTATTCTGCGCCTCGGCCCTGATCCTGTCCAGCTCCTGGGTCAGAGCCAGACAACTTTCCTCTAAGCTAAAAGCCCTCTCCTCCACCGCAGAAATCTGCTGCGTCTGCTCTGTGATCCTCCCCTCAGCGTCGGCAAGGGCAGCACTAAGCTTTTCAGCGCCGACCTTAGCCAACTCAGCATCCTTGAGGAATTGCTCGATTTGAGCAGCCTGTCCTGCGAGGGTGGAATCCCTGGTGGCTACGTCCTCCTTGGCACTAGCTAGGGCACCCTCCGCTTCTTCCTTCTGCTCTCGGACCCGCTGGAGGTCCATCCTAGCCCCATGATACCGCGTTGCTATTACGGAGATCTGTTGGGTGGTCTGCAAATGAAAGGGCATGTTACTAAAAGGAAAGACGGCTAAAAGAGATTGAAGCAAAGATGAACTTACCACCAGGGAATTCTGGATGATAGAGCNCAGCCCCTGGGTCAGAGCTAAACAGCTTTTCTCGGAACCAACAGCCTTCTCCTCTACCGCAGAGAGCCGCTGCGTCTGTTTTGTTATCCTTCTCTTAGCGTCGGCAAGGACAGCACTTAGCTTTTCAACGCCGACCTTTGCCAACTCGGCATCCTTGAGTAGTTGTTCGATTTGAGTAGCCTGCCCTGCGAGGGTGGAATCCCTAGCAGCCACATCCTCCTTAGCACTGGCAAGGGCTTCCTCGGCTTCTTCCTTCTGCTCTCGGATCCGTTGAAGGTCCATCCTAGCCCCATGATATTGCGCCGCTATTACGGAGATCTGTTGGGGTGGCCTGTAAATGAAAGGGCATGTTACTAAAAGGAAAGGCGGCTAAAAAAGATTGAAGCAAAGATGAACTTACCACCAGGGAATTCTGAATGATAGAGCGAAACAACACGTTCGTTGATCGCCCCCTATGAGCCACCATGTCGGGCTCGAAATGCAGCGTCTCACTCACTGCATGGGCGACATGAGGGTCCTGCAAAATGGAGTTGTCGACCCTGATCACTCGGTTCATGTGATTAGTGGCTCGAGGATTCCACTCCGCGACTTTCACTGTCTGCGGAAGGGGAGGAGGAGTCTGCTGTTGCTGTTGTTGTTGCTGTTGTTGCTGCTATCGCTATTGTTGCTGAGGAGCGGGAGGTAACCCACGACCTCTCCCACTTTGTTGTTGAGCGGAGGGGGCCCTGGATCCCCTGCCAAGGCCGTCGTGCCTATGTTTGATCCTCCTCTCCTCCTCTACCTGAGGATCCCGGTCACGCACTTGATCCCGACTGACGATTCTTGAGGACGGGGTGGCGCTGGTCCCTGCAGATGGGGCCCCACCGGTAGATCCTTGTCCCCTCCCAGCAGCGAGGGCTTGCCTCTGCCTTAGGAACCCTAGATCAATGCGGGGCGTGCTGAACATGGCTACCTGGAGGGCGTCTTCGGCGTCGAGAGATTGTAGGATTTGGAATTCCGGGCACGAGTCCCTGCCCGAAGTCCCCACCTCGGCGTACGAAGGAACCAAGTCCTCTCTGAACCCGTGCTCTTCAACTTCACCCTCTACTTCTGCCTCCGAGGCCCGGTCAGGGTCTTCTTCCAAGTTCTCCTCAACCTCTTGCCTCACCGCCTGATCGAAGAGTTCAGACCACCGCGAAGAATTGAAAGGTTGGGGAAGCTGTGAAAACTTCTTATATCTGGGAGTATAATTCAGGAGGATGTGGGTAGCCTGGCCGAGCCTGTCGTCACCAGTGAATCTCTAAATGGTGACTAGGTCCGCAAAGTTCACCAACGACCGAAGTGGAGGAGCTGTTTCCCGATGGGAGATATCTGCACAAGAAAAAAGAGGAATGGGTCATGAGCACGAAGAAAATCTTAAAAAGTAATAGACCCAAAGGAACCGACGTACTTGACGTTCTCCATTCCAAATGGCATAACAAGCCGTCATACTCGGGATCGACACCTCTCTGCCAAGATCCCCTGAAGATAAGTAGGTCATCCTTGTACCCCTTGTCCGAGTTAGGAAGGTGAGTTATGAGGTACATAGATGGGTTNCCGACACCTCTTTGCCAAGATCCCCTGAAGATAAGTAGGTCATCCTTGTACCCCTTGTCCGAGTTAGGAAGGTGAGTTACGAGATACATAGATGGGTTCCTGGCTTTGAAGTAGAAGTGTTGTTGAGGCGTAACTCTCAAGAGGGAATAACAAAAAAGGATATCGTTCAGCCCGACGTTTACCCCAAGACGCCTATTGAGCTCNTAGGAAGGTGAGTTATGAGGTACATAGATGGGTTCCTGGCCTTGAAATAGAAGTGTTGTTGAGGCGTAACTCTCAAGAGGGAATAACAAAAAAGGATATCGTTCAGCCCGACGTTTACCCCAAGACGCCTATTGAGCTCTAGGACCCCCATAATTATCCTAAAGACATTAAGGCAATACTGCCCGGGAAAGAGGCGAAAATGAGAGAGGAACTGGAGAAGCAGAGGGGGCAAAGGGAACCTAATCCCACCTTCTATGATGGCTTTGATAAAGAAAGGCATTGCGTCCTCGGTACCGAGGGTATGACGATGCACAGCTGGGTCATAATCCTCTATGTCTACATTCGGGGGAAACGCTGTACTTAACCCTAANACTCGGTACCGAGGGTATGACGATGCATAGCTGGGTCATAATCCTCTATGTCTACATTCGGGGGAAACGCTGTACTTAACCCTAAATCTATTAATTTGTTCACCACCTTTTACTTTATACTTCCCTGGCCTCGAAGTACTGGCCTGAGGGTTCTCGGGGGTAGGGCGATGACGAGGCATCTTCAAAAAGTGATAAAAAATAGAGGGGGTCTTTTCCACGAAGATCCCCAAGAAGGCTTTCCGGGAATTGGTCGTTGAAGGGCAACCAGAAAATACCTCCGGTGATCGGAAAACCAAAAGAGACAGAAGGGCAAAGAAAGAGAAGGTACTGGAACTCACTAGAGTGTAAAAAGAGGTTTTTTCTAGAAAACTTGAATCGACTCCTTCCAAGAATGTTCAGAAGCAAGGATGAGTCTGCTGGCTTTAAAGCTTTAGTGAAAAGGTTGGGCAGTTGACAAACGGAAGGAAGGAGGTCTCTGGCGAAGATTCAGGCAAAGGCTCTCTGCGAATAAAAGTTCAGAACGATGAAATGAGAAAAGAAGAGAGAAAGTCCCTTTATATATAGCACCTATCCCATCATTGGGCGCGAACCACGAAACGGCGCACGACATCCTAAGCAGAGAAAACGGCTAGGGGCAATGATGAAGCAGTTAGAGTTGTTGCAAAACCCTCCGTCTCCTTACAACGCGTGTCCTCGGTGTTAGAAGATCGAAGGCTGGGGGGCAGTTGATGGGACATTTTCGGAATACTCCAAGATGAAGACACGTATCCTCGGTGTCACTGATCCTTGTTTATCAAGATCACGTACCCATCGGGTCACAAGTCCCCTCTACCCTGAGGTACTTATCATGGGATCGAGTGGCATCCAGTACATTTTTTATGTACCAACACGTACCCTCGGTCTGATATGATACATCGGTCGCTAGGCCTCCCCCCTCTCGGATTCAAGGTGTACCTCTTCCTCGGTTCCGAGATGTACCTCTTCCTCGGTACCGAGATGTATCCCCTCTCATCCATGATGAAGTTCTCTACTTCAGCAGAGGTTATTGATGCACTGGTCACTAGCCTAGGCTAGGCTAGGTTAGCTATCACGACCTCGTCTTACACAATTGGTGTCAGAAGGCACAGGAAGGCAGGGGCCACAGCCAATGAGGAANTCAGCAGAGATTATTGATGCACTGGTCACTAGCCTAGGCTAGGCTAGGTTAGCTATCACGACCTCGTCTTACACAATTGGTGTCAGAAGGCACAGGAAGGCAGGGGCCACAGCCAATGAGGAATGGACGGCATATTGTGTCACATCAGAGACAGAAAGACCGCATGACTTTGCTGACACGCGACTTCAGAAAACAAGCATTTAATTACACCATTCCATTGATGAGACTGCATTCAATGCGGTAAGGCTCAAAAGTGAAAGACAATAAATGACTCTAAGGCTGGGCATTTATTGCATCCTCCCCGAGATTAGCTCATTGAACCGTCGACAGATGATGACACAGACTTGATTGTATCTAATGATCACCTACTGACCACACTGACAACAATCATGAGTATTTGAGGTATAAATACTCCTCACTAAAGGCAAGAACAGGAGGTGAAACTTTTGTTTCAAATTATACTCAGTGTTTTCTTCTTCCTCTCTTTCAAAAACTGACTTGATCGTCGGAGGGGATACGCNTTTATTGCATCCTCCCCGAGATTACCTCATTGAACCGTCGGCAGGCCGATGACACAGACTTGATTGTATCTAATGATCACCTACTGACCACACTGACAACAATCATGAGTGTTTGAGGTATAAATACTCCTCACTAAAGGCAAGAACAGGAGGTGAAACTTTTGTTTCAAATTATACTCAGTGTTTTCTTCTTCCTCTCTTTCAAAAACTGACTTGATCGTCGGAGGGGATACGCTGAAAAACACTCCGGCGCCCTTCTAACTTGTTCTTCTTTGTTCCAAGAACCTTTCTTCAGCCTTACTGGATCGTTCCTTTGATCCACGAGGGTCTTCCATTACCGTTCCAGGTTATCACCGGATCTCACAGGCTGTTCCAAGCAGTGTGGTTGACCACTCAACTGACTCACTCGAGTTCACCAAGGGAGAGATCTGTTTTCGTTTTTATATTGTGCAAGATCTAACACACACAATTGTTACTTTCTATTATCAAAAAATAACTATTGAAGTCAATTATAAAATATTCAAACTCAAAGGAGGTTATTTGTTAAAATTATAAATAGAAGTAATGAATTATAAATTACCCAAAGTTGAAGTAGATATTTTGTACCCAAAAGAATACGGCTGTATGAGATTCTTAGCATCATGCAGGGGTTAGCTTCGCCAACGGATCGGGCAGAACACGCCCGCCCCTAGTTTTTTTGGCTTAAATGCTTGGACATGCAATATAATTAAAAATAAAAATAATTATTGATAATAAGGATGCGTTTAAAAATTACAATAACTATAAAAATTACATTTTTTACGGACAGTCAATCAAATAAAAACATAAAAACTATCCCAATTCTTTAATTTTGTTAAACAAAAAGTAAAACATAGTATGAGAATAGAAATCCACAATTAAACCTAACAAAAAATCATAAATAATGTTCAAAATCAAACTTAAGCCCCAAAATATCAAAATTCAAAAAATAGAATCACAACATTAAGAAGTACTCCTCAATAACACATACGTTGTCAAATCCGAAACGACACGAATAAATTGATTTGAGTGGTAAACGGATTGATTTGTCAGACACGTTTAATAAATTGATCGTGTTCGGATGAGACCTGTTAAACCGTTTATTATACTTTTACCCGTTTAAATAAAATTAATATAATAATAAATTAATAATTATTTTAAAGAATTAGCCAAAAAAAAAGAAGTAAACAAATCAATAAAAAAAAAAGAATTTAGTTATGAATCTGGCAGTGGGAGCGTGTGATGTAAGGGGAATTATTATGCTGGATGTTTTAGTTGGATTGAGTTGATCTGGTAGTTTGGGTTCCATTGTCAAAGAAGTCAAGAGAAATGAAGGAGATATTGGGTTTTGATGTTTTAGTGAAAATAGGAGGGTAACAATGGAGTTTTTAGTGGGAGCAAAAAAGAGGTAATGGAACATTAATGCGATGGTTGGATGCCTTGTAGAAACACTTGCTTGTTTGTAGACGGGTTAAGTCTCAGCACATACAATTCTTGTAAACTTCTAGAGAGGCATTGAAACCATGTGCTTAATTCTCATAGTTTATCTTTATCTTCCGATTAACTTGCTGTTAACAAGGGAGTTAATTGAGCTATAAAGCACAAATATAATAAACCGGATGATTAACTACATGTTTTGATTCTCAAACTAAAGGGTGGTTGTTACATTTGATAATTTATCTTATATTTTATCTAGAAAAACCCATTGAAAAGAATCTTATATTCTATCCAGAAAATTCCATAACTTCAAACTCTCAAGATTTCCAGTTACTTGGTCTCTATCACTGCTTATTTCAAAACACTAATCATAGTTCCCTGTGGATTTGACTCTGGACTTAACTGGATTATTACTATAACTTGACCGCCTGCACTTGGGTGTACACATTTCGGATCAAATCATCTATTGTGTACCAAGAGCCCACAACCATATCCGTACTCAACCTAGTTAAACTAAACTCTTTACACTATAAGGAAGAATGAAAGAGAGTTGATTTCACATACCCAAGAAGAAATTCCCTTTGGATTAGCCAACTAAAAGTTTAACTAATTATAGTAAAGGAAAGAACAAACATAATGTAAAGAAGCATGGTAGTGAAATGAAACATGAAACTTGTATTAGTTCAAGAAATGGTTTAAAATACAAGAGCAAATTCATTCATACCCAAAGTACAAAGCTTGAAGATAAAATACCCAATTGTAGAAACGGAAATACAATAACACTTGGCTAAACTTGATTACAACTTGAATAAAATAGATTAGAGTGCAAAAGGGAAAGATTAAAAGTAAAATAAAGCTTAGTTCAATGAAAATGGTGAAGAAAATGTAAAAACTCAACTTTCTCTCTCTAAAACTTCATCTTCAATCTTGGAACTTCTCTTTCTAAAAGCATATAAAATATGAATAATGGTGTAAGATCCTTTAATTTTTGTCCATCCTCTATCCCTTAGCATGTGTNAGCTAAACTTGATTACAACTTGAATAAAATAGATTAGAGTGCAAAAGGGAAAGATTACAAGTAAAATAAAGCTTAGTTCAATGAAAATGGTGAAGAAAATGTAAAAACTCAACTTTCTCTCTCTAAAACTTCATCTTTAATCTTGGAACTTCTCTTTCTAAAAGCATATAAAATCTGAATAATGGTGTAAGATCCTTTAATTTTTGTCCATCCTCTATCCCTTAGCATGTGTGAACTGAATTGGAATGATTGGAGAGAGGTTGGACACATAAACAAGCAATTTTAGTCAAAGCATGCTTCTCCTATGCTTTCCTAACTACTTTTCTCTCTCTTGCTTTTCCCCTCTCTCTTACTTCAAATCTGACTTTAGGAGTTAGGAGAGAATCTTGGGGTGTCAAACATGTCAAGGTATGGTTTGGAGGNCTTTTCTCTCTCTTGCTTTTCCCCTCTCTCTTACTTCAAATCTGATTTTAGGAGTTAGGAGAGAATCTTGGGGTGTCAAACATGTCAAGGTATGGTTTGGAGGACAAGAGGTGGACCCCCGGAGTAGGTGAAGTCGTGTGAACAGGTGTGTGTTAGATTTGGACAAAACCTACCAGTAGAAAGTAGAAAACCTATCAGTAGATTTTTTCCAGTAAGATTTTCCATCAGTAGGTTTTCTTATGGTAGAGGTAGAAGATTTCAAGTAGCATTTTCTATCGGTAGGTATTGAGTCTTATACAGGTAGGTTTTGTCTTGTTTGGGATTTCCTTGGTTCCNGTTTTCTTATGGTAGAGGTAGAAGATTTCAAGTAGCATTTTCTATCAGTAGGTATTGAGTCTTATACAGGTAGGTTTTGTCTTGTTTGGGATTTCCTTGGTTCCTTGAGGTCCTGAGCCATCCGTTAAGTGGTCCCTTCTTCCCCATTAACTTTGAGCACTTGATGGGATGCTTTACACATGACCTTACCTACTTTTTACCTATGATCACACAAATCTCTATTAATTGTAAATTTGAAACCATTTTTCCCAATTTTCACCACAAAACAAGTAATATGGGTGCAATAGAGATGCATGATGTGCAATATTCTATAATCATCACACCCCCCCAACTTGAGTTTTACTAGTCCCTAGCAAACTTTATTTTCAAACTACGCTACATAAAAATAACAATTCCATCCTTGATAAACAATTCACAAATCTACAAAATACTCAAATCATAATGTAATTATGTAAATGAACATGGGGCAAAATGAAACAAAAAAATGTGGTTCTTTTATTCATAATTTCATGAGGTTCAGTACAAAGTTTTTTAGACAAAAATGGCTTGTGATCCTACAGACTCTTCTATTTGGCCAATTACCACTAAACCACTATGTACAATCAACCAAAAACAACAAAAAACGAGAGCAAGTTCTCTCTACTCCTCTGCATCATCACCTGACTCATCATCATCCCCTTCATCATCGTCACCCTCCTTATCGCCAAACTCTTCATCGTCAGACTTCTCCGCCTCTAAAATAGTCGAGCCCATATGTCCTGGTGACCATCAGCATCAATAGCTGCATAGTCCCATTGAAGTCATTCAGCCTTCCCTCTATCACATCAAGTCACTGGGGGACCGTCTGAGATGGGGGCAGCAATAGGTGGCGTGGAGGTGGAAGGACCAGCTGTAGGTGGCTCCGTCCTTGGTGGCCTAACTTTCTTCCCTCTGAGCAGACCTTCCCGTCATGGCCGACCTCTTCATGCTTCTTGACTTGCCAATGAGGCCAAACTCTGGTGGAATAGTCACATCGATGTGAATGCCCTTTACTTTGTTATGTCAACAAATTTTCATGACAAGGTGGGCATAAGGAAGATTCGCCTTCGGTTTCTTAGCCTGGGCGTATTCCTTCATCACCTCCCAAATCATAAAGGCAATGTCCATCCTCTTGCCTGATATAAAAGCATGGAGAAGAGCTAGCTTCTCCTCCTCGGAGTCTTTGTTCATTACCCCATAAGAGTGTTTGAGTGCCCCAACTTGGATTTTTCCCTTAAACTATGAGGTGTCCTCATACATTAAGCCTGTGTATTTTTGGAGTGACTTCCTCCCATGGGAGTTGTAAGGATAGATTATGGTGCTAGGAGGAGGTTTCTCGTAATGTAATGCATCCACAATGACTCCCTGGGTAACCTCCATCACCTTCCCTCTTATATTGGTCTTTAACAAGTACATGTCCTCATCCACCACCCCTAGCTTTTGATAAAAATTCCTACATATGGGAAGCACAAATCGCCCCACTAGCTCGAACCAAATATTGATGCCATGACCCTCTATCACTTGGACCACATCATCGCTTGGCCCGAGGGTGTGCCTATCAACTTGCCTTTTGCATGTCACATTTTTGCCCTTTATACTCTCCGTGCGAGGGTCATTTTTTAGCTTCTTCCTTTGTTCCCCACCACTGGGGCTTGCTTTCTCGGTCCTCTTGTGGGATCTAATTCTCGTGGGTGGTGGAAAGCCGAGGTCCGTTTGCTTGGTACGAGCCATAACAATCAAAAATACCCATAGGGTGACAAAAGGCAACAACCAACCCCACACTACATCAACAATATCAAATGACGCGTCAGAAGACTTACCTAATCAAGCTATTCCTCCAAATTTCAATCTTCAATTGAGAATCGAGGTTTTGATGAGTTTGGGGTGCTTTGTGGAGGAAAAGAAGGTTTTTGTGGGGAAAAGGTCAAGGTAATGAGGAGCAATCGCTGCAAATCAAAAACTTGGGGAAGATAATCGGATGATTTGATGCATGCCCATAGGTTGTTTGAGTATTTGGAAGGTTTTGAGAGAGAGAAGGTTGAGATGATTGAAGAATGTGAAGGGTTTCATCGAAATTTTTGGTTTAAAACCCTTATTTTTGGGTTTCTTGACAAAACCTTCCAGTAGAACATAGAAAACCTATTAGTAGAATAGTGCATGGGAATTTTTTTACTAGTAGGTTTTTAGCTTCCTACCATAGGAAAACCTTATGGAAAATTTCTATAGGTAGGTTTTTGTAAACTTCTATCGGTAAGTTTCAACTTTTTGCAAAAATTTTCCTACACTCTCATCCTCACTCCTACTCCAAGTTTATTTGCCTCCAACACATTCTAATGTTCTATTTTCAAACACAACTTCACAAAAAAAAATGATCCATGCTAATGAACCACAATGTGTGACCATGCCCAAATTCATTTACAAAATTGCACTGCGATTTGAGTTTCGAAGCTTTCAAAACACATGACATGGAATTCTAAATTCAACAAAATAAACACCTAATATGTAAATTACAAACTAAAGTACAAAAGGCATTCATCTTCCTTTCTCATATCTAAAATTTGAGCAATATTCCCCTACCCTACAAGGTCAAGGTTGCGTGACACAATTTTTCAAACACCCGAACCAAGCACACATGAGTTTCCTCATAACTTTAAATGTTATTCTAGAGTATACACCTACATATTTCTTTTCAAACGTGTGTGTGTGAAATGAACTTGTAATTTAAGCATTTAATTAACGGAATCCACATTCACTTAGCTATCAAAATTCAGCTTTGATGAAAAACTTACCAAGGGTTTCTTCAAAAAAATGAATAACTCTATGATTATTTTGGTATGCTCTCCATGTGTATATGTGAGATATAATCTTGTGTAAAAAAAAAATATGCTCACATATAATCCAAAAATGATGTGCATGCATAACAATTGAAACAACCTTGACATAATCTCATGAATGAAATGTCCTTGTACTGGATAGCAAAACCAATTTTTTTTTTCATTTAAAGTGTGCTCTCACCATGCTTTTTTAGATCATTTAGGGCTTTCAAGGGTTATAATGAGGCCATGGGGTTATACTTGGGCAGAGTGAAATGAAGGGTAGAGGGAAACAAAAAAGGTTATTCCAAGGGCATGAACTTTATTATCAAAGATCTCCTTTTTTTGTGTGGAATTTTTAGCTGTACACATTCACTTCACTTTTATGTATCTTTCTTTTCTTCTTTCCTCAAAATTTTTCTTCTCTTCTCTTTTCTTTTCTTTTTCAACCCCCTTTTCCTCTTTCATGGATTTTTCTCTTCTTTTTCATTCAAAATTTGAATTCAGCACCATTCATCCCATTTTTGGTTTCCTCACCACATTTCCTTTTCTTTATGATCAATCACATTCAATCTTGGAACAACCAAGGTGTGGTAATTTTAATAATTTTGCACTAGCTTGGTCAATCATGTGGCATGAAAATAAATTTTCAATTATGGCTCAATCACGACACTAGGGATAAATTTTTCACAAGAAAAAGGCTAAGGCTCAAAGCAATTCAAAGATAGCCTAAGATTATCTCTAGATAAGCATGGGGAGGCATGTTGGCATTTTAAGACAAATTCAATCAACTATCCACATGCACTCTAACCAAAGCAAGCATAAGAAGATTATTTAACAGATTTTGAATTTGAAAATTGTTCCTTTGAGTAAATGTAAGTTCCCTCCAACAAGGATTGACACTAAAGCTCACAAAGGTACTTATTTTATCTCCACTATACATGTCAAGCTCTAAAATGTGAATCTAATATGTAAATTGCCGAAATTACACATTCAAGGTGCACTATGGTTGAGTTCGAAAGAAAACACATATGTAATACTCAGACATTGGATACATTTCTATGATTTACTCATGTATTAAAAGTTAAAAATGAAGATCAAACTATCACTAAACCCATAACACTTTGAATAGGGGAATATGGTTCAACATTCAAATATTTTTCACAAAAAATTTTAAAAATTTTCACATATTTTTCAACTATTCTATACAAACAATTAGTAGAATATGTGAATGGTGCATTTCACCACAAAATGGTATTATCAACAAAAAATTGGTGTATCATACATATGGTGCACCTCACCCCTGAACTTGAACTAAGCATTGTCCTCAATGTAACAAAAAGATATGGGATGCAATGATGAACTTAAAAAGATGAGAAGGATAAGAGAACACCTCGCAATGAGCTTTGACAAAAACACCACTATTTGCAAATGTGAAGAATGAATACTATGCACAAATGAAAGTAAGTAAACAATTTNTCATGGGGAGGCATGTTGGCATTTTAAGACAAATTCAATCAGCTATCCACATGCACTCTAACCAAAGCAAGCATAAGAAGATTATTTAACAGATTTTGAATTTGAAAATTGTTCCTTTGAGTAAATGTAAGTTCCCTCCAACAAGGATTGACACTAAAGCTCACAAAGGTACTTATTTTATCTCCACTATACATGTCAAGCTCTAAAATGTGAATCTAATGTGTAAATTGCCGAAATTACACATTCAAGGTGCACTATGGTTGAGTTCGAAAGAAAACACATATGTAATACTCAGACATTGGATACATTTCTATGATTTACTCATGTATTAAAAGTTAAAAATGAAGATCAAACTATCACTAAACCCATAACACTTNCACGCTTCCCAATCTTTGACACCTATCACATTGCTTGAAAAATGAGACAAAATCTTTAATTAATGTAGGCCAATAAAAACTATTTTGTAAAATATGAGCTAAAGTTTTCTTGGAAGTGAAGTGCCCACAACATGCCTTAGAATGGCAGAAGGAGATGACATCCCATTGTTTATTTTTTGGTACATGCTTGATTTATTTTGTTAACCCTAATTTTCACACATCACCCTCAAATTTGTATATGGCTTTTGTGTCTAGGGAGTATCACTCTCCCTCAAAATGATGTGAGAAATGAGGCAAACATGTGCGTGGAATGAACAAAATGTGTGTGTGCGTGCAAAATTGCTCCCCAAGCGTAGAGAGAATCTTACAATGTCGTGTTTTACTTGGAATTAGTATTCCAAGGTTGTCTCCTTAGGGAATAAAAGTTCAAGTGTGTGAAGGTGATTTTGTGAAAATGTAAAAGTGTAAATTCTTTTTAGTTTTGAGTTTTGGTGAGTTGTGTTTTTGATTAAAATGAAATGGAAACAAGTGTTGGCAAATCCAAAGAGATCATTCCAATGGAAATTCCAAATCAACTCAAGACCTTCCTCCAATGGTGTCAAGATGTTTGATTGATTCATAGGAAGCGCGAGACTAAAATGGAGGTGAGGATTCAAGCATACACCGTGACAAGTCTACGGTGCATCAAGAACTCACAACCATGTCCACACTCAACCTAGTCAAACCAAATTAATGTACACTACAAGGAGGAAAGAAAATGAGTAGAAATAGCATACTCAAGAGTAGTTCTCACTCGGATTAGCTAACTTAAAATCTAGCTACTTATAATAAAAAGAAAGACATGCATAATGTAAAGAGACATGATGAAAAAATGAAACATGAAATTAGTATCAATGCAAGAAAAGAGTTAAAGTACAAGAGAAATAACATTCATACCAAAATGGAAAAGTTGCAGAGAAAACCCAGCTGTAAATATTGAAGTGTAAGAACATGAATTAAACTTCAAATAGAAGAGATTAAAGTACTAGAAATGAAGATTACAAGTGAAATCCAACTTACTACAACTAAAATGGGTGAAGAAAATGCAAAAATCTAAGCTTTATCTCTCTAAATTTCATCTTCTTCCTTGGAACTTATCTCTCGNAGCATACACCGTGACAAGTCTACGGTGCATCAAGAACTCACAACCATGTCCACACTCAACCTAGTCAAACCAAATTAACGTACACTACAAGGAGGAAAGAAAATGAGTAGAAATAGCATACTCAAGAGTAGTTCTCACTCGGATTAGCTAACTTAAAATCTAGCTACTTATAATAAAAAGAAAAACATGCATAATGTAAAGAGACATGATGAAAAAATGAAACATGAAATTAGTATCAATGCAAGAAAAGAGTTAAAGTACAAGAGAAATAACATTCATACCAAAATGGAAAAGTTGCAGAGAAAACCCAGCTGTAAATATTGAAGTGTAAGAACATGAATTAAACTTCAAATAGAAGAGATTAAAGTACTAGAAATGAAGATTACAAGTGAAATCCAACTTACTACAACTAAAATGGGTGAAGAAAATGCAAAAATCTAAGCTTTATCTCTCTAAATTTCATCTTCTTCCTTGGAACTTATCTCTCTAAAACTACTCCTAAGCTTAGCTAGCCTCCCTCCCCTTTGAGCTTGTGTGAATGCTGAATATATGGTGTGTGACAGACTTCAAATTTCGTCCATAGGGCTCCCCATAGCTTGTATGCAGGCCTCCCATCAATGGGAGGTAAGTTGATTGGCTTTGGATAGGCTAGGACAAGCCTAGTCTGCACCCACCATGCTTCCATCCTTCTCTCTCCCCATTTCTCATCCTCCATGTTCTAAGGCTGACTTTGGGGTGTAGGAGGCATGTATGTATGTAGAATATGTCAGGGAACAAGTGGGAGAATCATAGGTGGGACCTCCAAGCAAGTGGAGCATGAGTTGTAGGCTTTTTTAGCATTCTAGGCAAAACTTTTCGGAAGGTCAATGCAAACCTTCTGGAAGGTTCATTCCAGTAGGTTAAACCTTCCGGAATGTCTTTCGAAAGGTGCTAGCTCAGGACCAATTTTTGTAAAATTATCAAAACATTTGATCCAACCATCTGATTGAGCTGAAATTTTGACACAATATAGAGAAAATCCAGATCTACAACTTTCATGTTTTAAAAGGTTTCAGTTTCAAAGGGGATCATGGTCAAAAAGGGGAAAAATATAGGTACTATGTCAAAAATGGGGAAAACAATGAGCTAAACCTTCTGANGTTTCAGTTTCTAAGGGGATCATGGTCAAAAAAGGGAAAAATATAGGTACTATGTCAAAAATGGGGAAAACAATGAGCTAAACCTTCTGAAAGGTTTGTGGACAAACCTTCTAGAAGGTTGTCATTCAAATTGCATTTTTCTTGGTTTCTTCACCTTTCAAGCCTCCTAATCCTCATGTAATATGTCCATCTCTTCACCACTCATCCATACTTNGAAAGGTTTGTGGACAAACCTTCCAGAAGGTTGTCATTCAAATTGCATTTTTCTTGGTTTCTTCACCTTTCAAGCCTCCTAATCCTCATGTAATATGTCCATCTCTTCACCACTCATCCATACTTAGTTGTAGGGTTCCGAAAGTCATCATTTATGATATAAAATGTTTGGGTCGTCGTTATACTTGAACATGTTGCAAAATGATTGCAAATCTCCAAAAAGCTCACCAAATGATCTTTTGAGTCATCGTTAGGCAAACCCCCAAACTGCATTGAATTCTGAATCATTTGGATAGTACCCGGCTTGATCTCGAAACGGTTTGCTTGAATTAAGGGCCTTTGAATGTTCGATTTTATTTCCATAACAAGAGGCATAACATAATCCCTTATCGATTTCTATTCATCTTCAGCCATAGTTTCTTGATTATTTACTTCTTGACATAGTTTTCGCAAGTTTTATAGCTTTCTTTCGATTTCATTTTTGTACGATAGTAGCTCCTGACCTTTAGATCAGGTTTGTATACAAAATTCAAGAGTACTTGCGAAAATAATTAAAATAAAAAATTAAATAAGTTTAAACTAAGATCAAATTGATTGAAATTAATATTGAAATAATTGCTAGAATAAATCCCCGGCAACGACACCAAAAACTTCTTGTCCGAATTTGATATTGATAATTTACGTGCAAGTATACACGATCAACAAATAATAATGTGATAAGTAAAGTATCGTTTCCACGGAGAATTATTACTAATAAATTTCAAGTACTAACTTTGTGTCATTTTAATTTTATTTAAACAATTGGAATTGAACTATGAAATGATTAATTGAAAACTGAATTTAAACTCAATAATTAAGGGTTGAATTTACCAAATAAAAGAACTTAAGATTATAATTTCCCCTAATGCTTCGTATAAATCTTTTCACTCACTTTCCAGTTAATTAATCAAAATAAGTTATTAACTAAGAACTCAAAATTATTTATCAAACCTCTTTCGATAGNTAATAATCAAGGATTGAATTTACCAAATAAAAGAACTTAAGATTATAATTTCCCCTACTGCTTCGTATAAATCTTTTCACTCACTTTCCAGTTAATTAATCAAAATAAGTTATTAA
The DNA here is from genome assembly GCA_963454935.2 of Ilex paraguariensis. Taxonomy (NCBI): domain Eukaryota; kingdom Viridiplantae; phylum Streptophyta; class Magnoliopsida; order Aquifoliales; family Aquifoliaceae; genus Ilex; species Ilex paraguariensis. The sequence goes on from CAUOFW020007502.1 coordinate 326,907, forward strand.
CTAAGAACTCAAAATTATTTATCAAACCTTTTTCGATAGTTAGATAAAATTATTTCTCCCAGTTAAATTACTATATTCCTATGCAAAATAATTTGGAATAGATTCATTAAGTTCAAACTCTCATAAAAGTTACACACGACATATAGGTATATTACTATCCTATACACAAACCATCTATTCAGTCCGAAGAAGAATTAACTAGACGCTTGTTATCATATTCAGATCAATCCTTAGAATTTATCTCCCAATTTCATCCAGGGAATCAAATTAATTGTTGGCCACACTGATAAGTGAGTTTTATACCTACGAATTGAGTATTTTTTGTATGATGACATTGTAAGTTTTCAATTATTTTATGTTCCTTTTTATTTATTTTGTGTGTTTTGAAGTTATTTCATAGGGATGATAGTTTGAAAGGAATCATGATAATTTGGGAGGAAACAAGGTCAATTTGAAGCCTAAAGGTTGGATATTTGGAAGAGGAAGATAAAGGGCATTTTAGGCCAAAAAGGAGGGGCGTGGCCCTTGCGCCCACATACTACCCAACCAGCGCCCCTGCACTGATTTTTGGCACAGCTGCACTTGTGTTAGTCCGTGACGCGAATTTTGACTTATTTTTGACCCGAAATTAGACTCTAAAGCTACATATATGCTAGGGTTTGTGTGGGGATGAGATATTCTAACTTTTTGGGGTTGAAAACATCTGAAAAGACCAAGGAATTGGAAGAAAATTGAAGACAAGAATCGAAGGAATTGACACAAAGAAGATTGGACTTGAAAGCTAGAGAAGGGTTAAAGATTGCAACTAAGTTNGCACCAAAAACTTCTTGTTCGAATTTGATATTGATAATTTACGTGCAAGTATACACGATCAACAAATAATAATGTGATAAGTAAAGTATCATTTCCACGGAGAATTATTACTAATAAATTTCAAGTACTAACTTTGTGTCATTTTAATTTTATTTAAACAATTGGAATTGAACTATGAAATGATTAATTGAAAACTGAATTTAAACTCAATAATTAAGGGTTGAATTTACCAAATAAAAGAACTTAAGATTATAATTTCCCCTAATGCTTCGTATAAATCTTTTCACTCACTTTCCAGTTAATTAATCAAAATAAGTTATTAACTAAGAACTCAAAATTATTTATCAAACCTTTTTCGATAGTTAGATAAAATTATTTCTCCCAGTTAAATTACTATATTCCTATGCAAAATAATTTGGAATAGATTCATTAAGTTCAAACTCTCATAAAAGTTACACACGACATATAGGTATATTACTATCCTATACACAAACCATCTATTCAGTCCGAAGAAGAATTAACTAGACGCTTGTTATCATATTCAGATCAATCCTTAGAATTTATCTCCCAATTTCATCCAGGGAATCAAATTAATTGTTGGCCACACTGATAAGTGAGTTTTATACCTACGAATTGAGTATTTTTTGTATGATGACATTGTAAGTTTTCAATTATTTTATGTTCCTTTTTATTTATTTTGTGTGTTTTGAAGTTATTTCATAGGGATGATAGTTTGAAAGGAATCATGATAATTTGGGAGGAAACAAGGTCAATTTGAAGCCTAAAGGTTGGATATTTGGAAGAGGAAGATAAAGGGCATTTTAGGCCAAAAAGGAGGGGCGTGCCCCTGCGCCCACATACTACCCAACCAGCGCCCCTGCACTGATTTTTGGCACAGCTGCACTTGTGTTAGTCCGTGACGCGAATTTTGACTTATTTTTGACCCGAAATTAGACTCTAAAGCTACATATATGCTAGGGTTTGTGTGGGGATGAGATATTCTAACTTTTTGGGGTTGAAAACATTTGAAAAGACCAAGGAATTGGAAGAAAATTGAAGACAAGAATCGAAGGAATTGACACAAAGAAGATTGGACTTGAAAGCTAGAGAAGGGTTAAAGATTGCAACTAAGTTTTCATTCTTTTCTCTTACTTTTAATTCTGGATTTTCTAAGATGTTGTTCAATTTTAGAATGATGTTCTTCAATTACATTATGAACTAAATTCTTATTAAGATTGCAACAGAACCAAATGTCTAGTTAAATTTATCTACTCTCATTTCTAGTTCTATTGATCAAACATAAGTTCTTTATCATATTTTGTGCTTAATATATGATTGTGTGACCACCAATCAATTTGATAACCNACACCAAAAACTTCTTGTCCGAATTTGATATTGATAATTTACGTGCAAGTATACACGATCAACAAATAATAATGTGATAAGTAAAGTATCGTTTCCACGGAGAATTATTACTAATAAATTTCAAGTACTAACTTTGTGTCATTTTAATTTTATTTAAACAATTGGAATTGAACTATGAAATGATTAATTGAAAACTGAATNTCTAGATGAAATTGGAAGATGAATTCTTGGTTCATATCTGAATATGATGACATGCATTTGGTTAATTCTTTTTCAGATTGAATTGCTGGGTTTGTGTATAAGATAGGAATATACCTATATGCCGTGTGTAACTTTTATGTGAGTTTGAACTTAATGAATATTTTTCAACTTATTTTACATAGGAATATATTAATTTAATCGGGATAGATAATTTTATCTAACTATCGGAAGAGGTTTGATAAATAATTGAGTTCTTAGTNTGGTTTATATCTGAATATGATGACATGCATTTGGTTAATTCTTTTTCAGATTGAATTGCTGGGTTTGTGTATAAGATAGGAATATACCTATATGCCGTGTGTAACTTTTATGTGAGTTTGAACTTAATGAATATTTTTCAACTTATTTTACATAGGAATATATTAATTTAATCGGGATAGATAATTTTATCTAACTATCGGAAGAGGTTTGATAAATAATTGAGTTCTTAGTTAATAACTTATTTTGATCAATTAATAAGAAAGAAAGTTAGAAAGGTTTATACGAAGCATTAGGGGAAGTTGTAATCTTAACTTCTTTTATCTAGTAAATTCAACCCTTGTTTATTAAATTTAGATTTAGTTTTAAATTAGTCATTTCATAGTTTAATTCCAATTGTTTGAATAAAATTGAATTCATACAAAGTTAGTACTTGAAATTTATTACTAATAATTCTCCGTGGGAACGATACTCTACTTATCACTTTATTACTTGTTGATCGTGTATATTTGCGCATAAATTGTCAATATCAAATTCGGACAACAAGTTTAGTGCTACTCGAACTAGTATCGATGCAGCTGTAGGTGGGGCATTAATGGGAAAGGTTTTCTTGTTTGCATTTGCATTATTAGGTATGCATTTAGATAACATGATTTAATACGACTTGAGCAATGGGTTGATTGAATTTGATCATGGCCAATGATGAATGGGATTAATTGTCAATTCAAGGGAAATTGATGAATATGTTGAGTCTGTAATTTAATATACTAGTTGGTTTTACACTGTTTGTGATCTTTTAATTCGTGAGCACATATCCATCTGTTGGTTAGTTATTATTTAGAGAATTTATGTGGTTAAATGCTTTGGGGGAGATATCATTGAAACTTTAAAAAACTTATTTAAGCATTATTAAAAGCAAATGAAGGTATTCATATAAGTTTGGAGGAAATATTGGTTATGATGGGTTAGTAAAAAAACAAAAAAGAGTTTTTAGAAAATTATTTTGAGTTGATCCTTCATAAGTTAGATGAAAAGAAAAAAAAAATAGGCAGACAAGAGACAAGAAAAGGGGCAAGTGGTGAGTAGAGAGGGAGCATAAAATGCACTCACTCATGAACATATGAGGAGAATGAGATGGAGCGTAAAACGCACTCGTTTAAGAAAAGGAGAGATGGAGCATAAAACGCACTCGCTCAATAGGTGGTGAGATGGAGCATAAAATATAGTCACCAAACAAATGGAAAATAGATAGAAAAAAAAATCGTTAGACCTTCTAGTTATATGGTTGCCTTAATATGCGGAGGTTGATGTGAAACGTCAGTTCATAGAGTTGATATTGAGTATCTCTTATGAAGCATTTGATTACATACATGTATTTGGGTGATGACTAGCTTAATAGTTTGGATATGTACATGTATTTAAAGGGTCTTGATCGGAGGTAAAATTGAGTATGTTAAATTGATAATCTTTGCACTGTTTTGAAGTTTCCCGTGAATTATTATTTGTAGTAACTTTTTGGGGCCATTATTCATATTTATACTGATCCATTGTTTGAGTAGTTGGTTGTTAGGATTATTTTTTATAGTTTTTATTCTTAGTATTTTGCTTGAGGACAAGCAAGGATTTAAGTTTGGGGGTATTTGATAAGTGGGTTTTATACCTATGAATTGAGTATTTTTAGTTTGATGAAGTTGTAAGTTTTCCATTATTTTATGTTCATTTTTATTTATTTTGTATGTTTTGATGTTATTTNACTGATCCATTGTTTGAGTAGTTGGTTGTTAGGATTATTTTTTATAGTTTTTATTCTTAGTATTTTGTTTGAGGACAAGCAAGGATTTAAGTTTGGGGGTATTTGATAAGTGGGTTTTATACCTATGAATTGAGTATTTTTAGTTTGATGAAGTTGTAAGTTTTCCATTATTTTATGTTCCTTTTTATTTATTTTGTATGTTTTGATGTTATTTCATAGGGATGATAGTTTGGAAGGAATCATGATCATTTGGGAGGAAACAAGGTCAATTTGGAGCCTAAAGGTTGGATTTTTGGAAGAGGAAGCTAAAGGACATTTTAGGCCTAAAAGGAGGGGCGTGCCCCTGTGCCCACATATTGTCCAACCAGCGTCCCTGCACTGATTTTTGGTGTAGCTGTGCTTGTGTTGGTCTGTGACGCAAATTTTGACTTATTTTTGACCCAAAATTAGACTCTAAAACTACATATATGCTAGGGTTTGTGTGGGGATGAGATATTCTGANTGCCCACATATTGTCCAACCAGCGTCCCTGCACTGATTTTTGGTGTAGCTGTACTTGTGTTGGTCTGTGACGCGAATTTTGACTTATTTTTGACCCAAAATTAGACTCTAAAACTACATATATGCTAGGGTTTGTGTGGGGATGAGATATTCAGACTTTTGGGGGCTGAAAACATTGGAGAAAAGCCAATGAATTGGAAGAAAATTGAAGACGAGAATCGAAGGAATCGATACGAAGAAGATTGGTCTTGAAGGCTAGAGAAGGATTGAAGATTGCACTTAAGTTTTCATTCTTTTCTCTTACCTTTATTTCTTGTTTTTCTAAGATGTTGTNTCTGACTTTTGGGGACTGAAAACATCTGATAAGACCAAGGAATTGGAAGAAAATTGAAGAGAAGAATCGAAGGAATCGATACAAAGAAGATTGGACTTGAAAACTAGAGAAGGGTTGAAGATTGCAACTAAGTTTTCNAAAGGAATCGATACAAAGAAGATTGGACTTGAAAGCTAGAGAAGGGTTGAAGATTGCAACTAAGTTTTCATTCTTTTCTCTTACTTTTAATTCTGGATTTTATAGGATGTTGTTCAATTTTAGAATGATGTTCTTCAATTACATTATGAACTAAGTTCTAATTAAGATTGCAGCAGAACCTAATGTCTAGTTAAATTTATCTACTCTCGTTTCTAGTTCTATTGATCATACATAAGTTCTTTGTCATATTTTGTGCTTAATATATGATTGTGTGGCCACCAATCAATTTGATAACCTAGATGAAATTGGAAGATGAATTCTAGTTTTAGATCTAAATATGATGGTATGTGTCTTGATCCGAAATTTGTACACCCAAGTGCAGGCGGTCAAGTTGTAGTAATAATTCGGTGAAGTCCAGAGTCGAATCCACAGGGAACTATGATTGGTGTTTCTGAAGTAAGAAATAATAAAGACCAAGTAACTTTGGAAATTTCGAGTGTTTGGAGTGGTGGGGTTTTCTTGATTAGAATAGAAGATTCTTTTCAAGAGTTTTCTAGACAAAATATAAGATTCTCAAAATGTAACAGTCACCCTTTAGCTCGAGGATTAGAACATGTAATTGATTATCCGGTTTATTATGTTCGTGCTTTATGACTCAATTAACTCCCGTGTCAACAACAAGTTAATCGGAGGATAAAGATGGACTGTAAGGATTAAGTACATGATTCCGATGCTTTTCTAAAAGTTTACAAGAATTGTCTGTGCCGAGACGTAACCCGTCTACAAACAAGCAAGTGTTTCTATAAGGCATCCAACCATGGCATTAATGGTCCATTCTTTGAATAAAGTGCAATAATATTGGAGATTGAAAAGATGTTATGAAGAGCTAGCCGGGGTGCTTGCCTTGAACCACTGGTTCTTTCTATGAGGAGTCATCCGTATCATAGAAGGAACCCTTCGTTATACAAAGTACCTTAGCTTTTCTAGATGCATTCAATCATCCAATGAACAAGTGGAATATAATTCATTAAAGCATAAAGGAGTTGCACAAACATAACTTCCGGGTAATCTTTACATATTCATCACCTCTTAATAAAGAGTGAATGAGGAACTACTCACTTTTCATGGCCTTGGCAAAGCTAGAAAAGTGAGTGCTACTCATCCCTCTAAATAGAGACGCTACTAAGTAAAGCAACTAAACAAAGAGCTTTTCTTCAATGAAGAATAAGTGAATCACTTTCCACTCTTCACGGCTTAGGTAAAGATCTAGAAAAATGGAAGAGTGTCACTCTTCTAAGAAAGAAGAATGCTCAAGCAATGAAAGTGAAATACATGAACAAGAAAAGTAGAAGAAAGCTAGTTGNTCTTCACGGCTTAGGTAAAGATCTAGAAAAATGGAAGAGTGTCACTCTTCTAAGAAAGAAGGATGCTCAAGAAATGGAAGTGAAATACATGAACAAGAAAAGTAGAAGCAAGCTAGTTGCTTTGGGAGGGTTTCCACCACAACCAAAAGATGAACTACCTCTCTTGATACTTTGAAAGTAAAAGCAAGTACAACTACAAGGGGAGTGTAAACCTCCATCATGGTTGTCACAACGTGAATGTAAAGACTTAGCATAAGTAAATGAAAGACTTCAACTACAAGGGGAGTCTAAGCCTCCAACATGGTTGATATAAATGGAAAATGAAAGCATAAACCTGAAATATTCAAGAACTAGATTACTAAACACTCTTACTTTACAAGAATAAAGATTGTTCCCTCCTTTCTCTCCAAGAGGAAAAATGCCTTTTAAGCTCCCAACAAGGGAGTATTTATAGGCAAGGAAGGGGAGGGGGTAGGAGATAGGTGAGGATGAGTGAATAGTATTTACCGCCTATGGGAGTCAACTATTCTATAGGCAGTCTGCAAGGGGACGTTCGAACGTTATCTGGCATTCGAACATCAAGTCTACCTTTGCTTTGAAGGTGTTCGAATGCCAGATGATGTTTGATTCTTCCATTCAAGAGGCTTGTGGTCACTGACTTGGTCTCTGACTTAGTCACTTCCATACACCTTGACATCATTGACAGTACACTCAGCAACTCCTTAGTCACTCTAGACAATGTTCGAACGTGGAGCGATGTTCGAACGTTGTACTCAAGTGCTTCTGGTTCTTCTCTTTTTGTTGACTGCTGCTTGACAAATTTCCTTGTTGTTTCCTAACCTATAAACATCACCTTTTAGCATGTATAGTATATGAATAAAGGGGAGTGTTACTCTCCTAGGGATGATGTCAAAAGAAAGGGCAACGGAATGGTGGATGAATGAGATTTCAAATGTGAGTATGTGTCAACAAAAGTGCTCCCCAAGTGCAAGGAGACTTTNAATAATAACTTTTGGAGGGTTATCCACTACCAAAAGGTGCTCTTTTCAAGAAAGATGATACAAGAAAGCAATAATGACTTTTGGAGGGTTTTCCACTACCAAAAGATGTTCTTTACAAGAAAGATGAAACAAGAGAAAAAAGATAATCTTTACAAGACCCAAGGGGTGTTATTTATAGGCAAAAAGGGAGAGCTTGAATTAAACTTTTATCCCCCTCCCTTTTGAGCTTTTGATAAGTGGCACCTTATAGTTTGTAGCTTTAATAATTGGCACCCCTATAGTTTGTAACTTTGACAATTGAATCCTCAATAGTTTGTAGCTTTGACGCAATTGGCTCCCCAGTAGTTGGTAGCTTTGACGCACAAAAATCCTAAAAAGAACAACAATCAATGCATTATTCTTAATTCACACACTAACCCTAATTTGGCTTATTTTGACTACTTTAACTTTATTTAACTAACACAATTGACCTATTAGCTAAGTTAAATTATGCCTTAATTGGGGTTAATCACACCCCCCAACCTAAATATTACTAGTCCCTAGTAACAAAAAATAAAACAAAATAAAATCACTTTCGTAGATAACACGATTGCATTTAGCATATTCAATAAGCCGTTAAACCTTTAGGTGATCCCTAGTGGACGAGTTTTGTCTCGTGAAGGTTTCCAGTGAAGCTACCTACAAACTCCAATTAAAAGATGTGTATATGTAAGATTTCTTGTCAAAATGAGTTAGCAACAGAATCATTGAGGCACACATCTCTTAATTTTGAATTGTTTCCCGAACACTTCTCTGTCATTGGTACGTACTCTATACAAAAATAAACACTTGTTACATTGGTATTTGGAATTCCCTATGTAGTAGGAATGATCATTCTAGTAGCAAGAATTGTTATATAACAAACATTCTACTTTATCACCTTCCATGGATAGCTTTGATTTCTCAAATCTCTCTTAGAATGCTCTCAGCTAAAATTTCACTCCGATTATAGTGACTTGTCTCTCAAAGAGCATGTGATCGGAGGATGGTCAATCGAAGAATCACATGCACAGTTAGAAAGGGAGTGAAAGTCTTAAGAAAGTAGGCTAATCATGTTTTTGGCATNTCTTAATTGGGGTTAATCACACCCCCCAACCTAAATATTACTAGTCCCTAGTAATAAAAAATAAAACAAAATAAAATCACTTTCGTAGATAACACGATTGCATTTAGCATATTCAATAAGCCGTTAAACCTTTAGGTGATCCCTAGTGGACGAGTTTTGTCTCGTGAAGGTTTCCAGTGAAGCTACCTACAAACTCCAATTAAAAGATGTGTATATGTAAGATTTCTTGTCAAAATGAGTTAGCAACAGAATCATTGAGGCACACATCTCTTAATTTTGAATTGTTTCCCGAACACTTCTCTGTCATTGGTACGTACTCTATACAAAAATAAACACTTGTTACATTGGTATTTGGAATTCCTTGTGTAGTAGGAATGATCATTCTAGTAGCAAGAATTGTTATATAACAAACATTCTACTTTATCACCTTCCATGGATAGCTTTGATTTCTCAAATCTCTCTTAGAATGCTCTCAGCAAAAAATTCACTCCGATTATAGTGACTTGTCTCTCAAAGGGCATGTGATCAGAGGATGGTCAATCGAAGAATCACATGCACAGTTAGAAAGGGAGTGAAAGTCTTAAGAAAGTAGGCTAATCATGTTCTTGGCATAATCTCATGGAAGAATATCAATGCAATTAAAGAAATACTATTTAACATACCCCAGTTTTCGGTCGACAGCACACATGCATTAGACTTGAGATCAATTAGGACTTTCTATAGGTTGTAATGTGGCCAGAGGTTAGTGGCTAATGAAATGACGTCAATGGTATTCAAAAGCTATCCCATTTTTTAATGTAGTACACCTCTTTCTTGCTTTTCAGTCTTTTGCCTAGAAATGATATTTCTTTCTTTTATTTTTTTTTTCGATTCTTCGTTGAACAATAGTCACCATATTCTTTTCTGTTTTTTCTTGCCTTTCTATGTCATACCAATTTATAAGAGGGTGCAAGAAAAAATTGGATAGCAAGGTATGTTAAGTGCATGTTTTTTTTGTGGCGCTTGGTTATCATATGGATTTTTTGAGAAAAAAATCATCATTCATTGAAGGCTCAAACATGGCTAACTAGGGATATAATTTTGTAGAAGCAATGACTAAGGTTCAAAATCAACTCAAAGATGGCCTAAAATCCTTTCTCAAGTATGTGCCTGTGTCGCATGCAAAGGTTCCCTGTAGGATATGTCAATAGATTACTTTAGTTGCATTTAATCAAAGCAAGTTTAATGAGATTATTCAACAATTGAAAGTGAAAGAGCTTACTTGAGTAAATGTTGATTGTCTCTCAGAAAGCATCACAAGGCTCAAAACTTACCATGATATTCTTCGTTATCTCCACTGGTTATGTCAGGTTTCCAAAGAATGTCAGTTATATTATAATTCTATTTTCGAGTCTGGTCATTCTGTACCTTAAGATTAACAAATACCAATGTACATTTGACATTTAAGCATAGAGAAAATACCATTTTTCAAGGAAATGCGGTTTTTTTTTTTCACTCGAATAAAAATCAAAACTATTTACATACACATTTATCTATGAAAATTTACAAAAAGACTAAATGCACATATTGAACTTGGAAAACTATGGTGTCTCAGGATAGGTCCCTACCCACGCTACAAGTTGGCATTTTAGGACAATCCTTACTCGACCCACATCTTTATTTCAACAAAAAGACTTTGTACATAAACAAATATTTACAAAAAAAAATAAAATTTCGGACCATTAACCTTCATCCCCAATACACATTTTTCCACAGCTTTGTCATTATTAGTTAAAATTTAATCCGAGTTGTCGCTTGTGTCTATGTCATTATTAGTGACTCTTCCCACTTCTTATCGCACATAACGTGTAAGTCCCGGACTGGTATAAGATGGCGTCTCAGGAAAATCCTTATTTTGCCCATACACTATCCAGTTTAATCGATCGGTGCCACATTGTTTACAAGCACCCAGTCGTTTGACACGACGATGTTTAGCAAAAGTACTTCTGCCACACAATGGTTTTTGCTTGTGCTTCTCGGATTTCAATTTTTCTGACTACTCTTGCTTTTCTCATGATCACAGCATGCACATCAGATGGAAATGTGCGCAAGACTCCCAAACTAAACCAAAAAATTTTAACATCCATGCTTTCTATGCTTTAAGACTCACTATCTGGTTCTTTAACGTCTGCCAGTCACAAAGACGATTGACGCTGCATTTGATGTGATCATGAAATATAAGCAAAAATGTTGTAAAAATACGCAATCTAGAACAATCTTTTTTTTTTTTTAAAAAAAATACAAAACTATAACAAACTGGAATCGTAGATCACACCCCCCAACCTAAACTGAACATTGTCCCCAATGTTTCGAATTTACTAGTGTGTAGAGTTTAGAGATCAAGTTGTAGGGTAGAGATTTNCACTATCTGGTTCTTTAACGTCTGCCAGTCACAAAGACGATTGACGCTGCATTTGATGTGATCATGAAATATAAGCAAAAATGTTGTAAAAATACGCAATCTAGAACAATCTTTTTTTTTTTTTTTTAAAAAATACAAAACTATAACAAATTGGAATCGTAGATCACACCCCCCAACCTAAACTGAACATTGTTCCCAATGTTTCGAATTTACCAATGTGTAGAGTTTGGAGATCAAGTTGTATGGTAGAGATCTGTTCAATTGTCGAAACCTACAAAGAAAATACACAAATTAATCTTCTCTATGCAGATCTGGATTTTTGCTAGGACGAAAACCCTTGATTTTAAATGCAGACAGAAGAAGAAGAGCCATGTACAAATAGAGTAAACAAATGCCGAGCATGAGACAAACGATTGGGTCTTCGGGGAATATGGTCATGGGATTTTTGGGAGTTGGGTCATGTTATAAAGAATAGCACAATAGAAATAAGAAGAAGAAGAAGATGAAGAAAGAGGAAAAAGCAGTGGGTGTAAAGATCTGTTTAGCTGCCGAAACTAACAAACAAAATACAACAATTAACCCACTCGAGGGAGATTTGGGTTAGGTTGTAAACCCCTCACCCTAAGTGTGAGCAGAAAAAGTGCACCCATGAACAAATATAAATATATAAGGAAAATTATTAAACAAATAACTGGGTCGTCGGCGTATATGGTCATGGATTTGCAGGGGTGGTTTGTTTTTATAGAGAATAGAGAGNTTGTAAACTCCTCACCCTAAGTGTGAGCAGAAAAAGTGCACCCATGAACAAATATAAACATATAAGGCAAATTATTAAACAAATAACTGGGTCGTCGGCGTATATGGTCATGGATTTGCAGGGGTNTAACAAACAAAATACAACAATTAACCCACTCGAGGGAGATTTGGGTTAGGTTGTAAACCCCTCACCCTAAGTGTGAGCAGAAAAAGTGCACCCATGAACAAATATAAATATATAAGGAAAATTATTAAACAAATAACTGGGTCGTCGGCGTATATGGTCATGGATTTGCAGGGGTGGTTTGTTTTTATAGAGAATAGAGAGAACGACGAAGAAGAAGAAGAAGAAGAAAACAGAAGGGAAGAAGAAGAGGAGACCAATCACCGGTGGATGGGAGAAAAAAAATTTGAAAACCTTATAAAGGCATCCCATTTTTTTATTTATTTTTAATTTTTTAATTTTTTGAGTGTCGGTAGTCGCATATCCGTGCTAAATATTCCCACTTTTTTTTTTAGTGTCGGCAAACGCGAATATTCGCCTGGAATATTCCCACAAACATTGGTGTAATATGCAAATAGTGCAACCTCACCCCCCCGACTTGATGCATGCAGTGTTTTAAAACAAATATGATATTCAATGATGGACAGTAAAAAGATAAGAAGGGTTAGAGAACACCTCGNTATATCCGTGCGAAATATTCCCACTTTTTTTTTTAGTGTCGGCAAACGCGAATATTCGCGTGAAATATTCCCACAAACATTGGTGTAATATGCAAATAGTGCAACCTCACCCCCCCGACTTGATGCATGCAGTGTTTTAAAACAAATATGATATTCAATGATGGACAGTAAAAAGATAAGAAGGGTTAGAGAACACCTCGCACTTGAGCTTTGACAAAAACACCAATATCTGCGACTAAGAAAAACAAAACTATACGACAAAAGAACATAATTAACATGGAATAAAAAAAAAAAAGTAAGTAAATAAAAACCTGTACATTAAAAAGCAGAAAAAAGAACTAATTATTCCTTCACAACTTCTGGGTATACCGGATCCATCAAATTCTCCTCCACCACTTGTTCTTCAAAGCCCCCAAAAAATGGCTTAAGTCTTTGGCCATTGACCTTGAATGTCTGGCCATTTTCGGGATTTTGAACATCCACAGTTCCGTTGGGGTAGGCTACCTTGACAAGATAGGGGCCATCCCAATGGGATCAGACTTTGCCTTGGAAAATAGAGAGGCGAGAATTGTATAAGAGTACTTTTTGCCTGGGCTCAAATGATTTCCTCACAATGGAGTTATCATGAAATATTTTGGCCATTTCTTTTGATATTTTGGAGCTCTCATACGCATCTCGTCGAATTTCTTCCAACTCATTTAGCTCTAACTTTCTATGATCACTGGTCCTCCTCAAATTAAAATTTAAAGTCTTGAAGGCCCAATAGGCCTTGTGTTCCATTTCGTCTGGCAGGTAGCAAGCCTTTCCATAGACAAGTCGGTAGGGAGACATGCCCAAACTATTTTGAAAGGCGATGCGGTATGCCCAGAGGGCATCGATCAATCTATCGGACCAATCCTTCCTGTTTGGGTTAGCCGTTTTTTCTAGAATGTTCTTGATCTCTCTATTGGTTAGCTCGACTTGGCCATTTGTTTGTGGGTGATAGGCAGTGGATACTTTGTGAGTGATGCCATATTTGAACATTAGAGATGTAAATGACCTATCACAGAAATGTGCTCCAGCATCACTTATTATTGAACGAGGCATCCCAAACCACGAAAAGATGTTGTCCTTGAGAAACTTGACTACGACCTGGTGGTCATTAGTCTTGGTCGGGATAGCCTCCACCCATTTGGACACATAGTCCACTGCCCGGAGGATGTACAAATAACCAAATGACATAGGGAAAGGACCCATGAAGTCGACACCCCAACAGTCGAATATTTCTATAACAAGTATTGGTGAAAGAGACATCATGTTTCTTTGGGTCACACTACCCAACCATTGGCATTTGTCGCATCCCTTACAAAATGAAACACAATCTTTGATAAGAGAGGGCCAGTAAAAACCTGATTGAAGAATTTTGGTCAAAGCCTTTTTTGCTGAGAAATGTCCATCGCAAGCTTGTGAATGACAAAATGCAAGAAAGTCCCACTATTCATTTTCAGGTACGCATCTCCTCATGATTTGGTCAGGACAGTACTTGAACAAATACGGGTTGTCGAAGTAGAAGTACNAGCAGTTCATTTTCAGGTACGCATCTCCTCATGATTTGGTCGGGGCAATACTTGAACAAATACGGGTTGTCGAAGTAGAAGAACTTCACATCTGCCATAAGTCGTCTTCGATCTTCTGGGCTCCATTGCGGTGATGTTTGTCCTATTGCAAGATAGTTACATATATCAACATACCAAGGACATACAGAGTGAATTGATAGCAAATCCTCATCAGGAAAAAAGTCAGGGATGGGAATGTGCTCATCAGCCTCTTGCACCACAAGCCGGGATAAATGATCNATGTTTGTCCTATTGCAAGATAGTTACATATATCAACATACCAAGGACATACAAAGTGAATTGATAGCAAATGCTCATCAGGAAAAAAGTCAGGGATGGGAATGTGCTCATCAGCCTCTTGCACCACAAGCCGGGATAAATGATCCGCCACCACGTTTCAACTCCTTTCTTGTCCTTGATCATCAAGTCGAATTCTTGTAGGAAGAGTATCCATCTAATGAGTCTTGATTTTGCATCTTGCTTAGACAACAAATACTTTAAAGCAGAGTGATCAGTAAAGACAACAATAGGCTAACCAATGATGTAAGCACGAAATTTATCTAAGACAAACACTACTGCTAGCAATTCTTTTTCGGTGGTAGTGTAATTCATCTGAGCCTCATTAAGTGTTTCACTAGCATAGTGTATCACATATGGTCTATTTTCCTCCCTTTGACCAAGCACTACGCCGACCGCATAATCACTTGCGTCGCACATGAGCTCAAAAGGTAGATCCCAATTGGGTGGTCGCATGATCGGAGGTGTGACTAGCATGCT
>CAUOFW020007502.1:355506-368385 GCA_963454935.2 Ilex paraguariensis
TAAAAGGAAGCAATAATACAATAAAAGAAAGCAATATTTAAAGAAAGCAATAAACAATAAGGAAAGCAATAATACTTTGAGAGGATTTTCCACTACCAAAAGATGAATGCTTTACAAGTCCTAAGGGGTGGTATTTATAGGCAACAAGGGAGGGTGAAACTCTTGTTAGGTGGCTTTGAATCTTGTTAGGTGGCCTTGAAAGGTCTTGTTTGGTGGCATGAAAGTCTTGTTAGGTGGCATGAAAGTCTTGTTAGGTGGCNTCTAAAACATTCCATGAAATGGTCTTAAAAATAGTCCATGAATGGCCTAAAACTTGCCCAAGGAATGACCCTAAAAACAGTCCATCTATGTCCTAAAAATAGTCCATGAAATGGTCTTAAAAATTGTCCATGAATGGCCTAAAAATTGCCCATGGAATGGCCCTAAAAACAGTCCATGAATGTCCTNATGACAGTCTTGTTTTGAGCTTTGATAATTGGCACCTGAGTAGTTTGTAGCTTTAATGCAATTGGCTCCCCAGTAGTTTGTAGATTTGACATACAAAATCCGAAAAATAACAACAATTAATACATTATCCTTTATTCACACAGTAACTCTAATTTGATTTATTTTGACTAGTTTACTTTATTCAACTAACACAATTTACCTATTAAATTATGCCTTAATTAGAGTTAATCACACCCNAAACAGGCCATAAAAATAGTCCGTAAACAGCCCCATAACTGTCCCAAAAACAGCCCACATATAAACCAATTNATTTGACATACAAAATCCGAAAAATAACAACAATTAATACATTATCCTTTATTCACACAGTAACTCTAATTTGATTTATTTTGACTAGTTTACTTTATTCAACTAACACAATTTACCTATTAAATTATGCCTTAATTAGGGTTAATCACACCCCCAACCTAAATATTACTAGTCCCTAGTAATAAANAGTCCGTAAACAGCCCCATAACTGTCCCAAAAACAGCCCACATATAAACCAATTTCACCCATTAAAACATGTCCAAAAATAGTCCATTTGGATAGCCCATAAACAGCCATAAGACATCCATATTTCAGCCACAAAACAACCACATAACAGTCATATTTCAGCCACCAAAAATAGCCCCTTAAGGTAGGAGTAAAACCAAAGTAGGAAGAACCCTACCTCAATAGAAGTGTAGAATGAATACTAGAACCTCCAAGAACACCCCCAAAGCTCAAGATTTTGATTTCTCCAAAATCTCGCCTTTTGATCTTCGGTAAAAATCTTCTTTTTTGGTACCCGCGCGTAGCTCTTGTTGCGTAGATCAACTTTGATTCTTGCCTTGAGCGATTCCGACCGACGGATCTTCTTGAATTGTAGAGACAAAATTGGATTTTCCCTCTTTTTTTCTCTCTTTCTCTCCAACGTCTGAAACCAGCTGAATATCAGAGATATTTCTGCTAAAATATCTGATATATAGCCCCATTTATAATTTCTAAGGATTGGCCTGAGTCGGGCCACGTGTCCCCCTTTATCCGGGTCCGTTTTCGCCTCAAAACGATTAAATTTTATACCGGTTTAAGCTCAAAATATTTTATATGAAATTTATTTAAAATATTTTTCAACTTTCAAAAGTTTTATAAAAAATTTATTTTTTAGGGTCACCGGACGCCTGTTGCCTCGAAAAACGTGAAAAATTCGACTATCTCAGAATTCGACGAAAATTGACAGGGCAACTAGATTTTACGATGCAAATCCAATGGTGAGGTCCATTATCCCATCTGAGCTCAATAAAAATATGTATTTTAAATACGCATGAGGATGACAAATTACCATTTTGGACTTTCTCAGAAAAAAATTCAAATTTTTCCGGGGTTTCACACCATCAAAGAAGACCCTCAGGTCTTGGCCATACTCACTAAACACATACCCATAACAATCAAAGAACAAACCAACATGCATAACCAATAAAATGACTAATGGGTGGTGGATTCGAAGAGATTCCTTGCCGCTATTGTTAGAATGCCTAGGGTTTCAAGTGAGTGAGTGCTTGAAAAACTTTCTTTTTGTTTCCTAACCTTTAAACATTACCTTTTAGCATGTATAGTATATGAATGAAGGGGAGTGTCACTCTCCTAGGGATGATGTCAAAAGAAAGGGCAACGGAATGGTGGATGAATGAGATTTCAAATGTGAGTATGTGTGAACAAAAGTGCTCCCCAAGCGCAAGGAGACTTTCACGGATCGTGTTTTACTTGGTGGTATTCCAAGGTCGTTTCCACGGGGAAGGAAGTAAACCGAGGGGAAGGTGATTTTGGGAGAAAGAAAGTGTAAAATCTTTGATTGTTGGAAGTTGTTTGGTGAAGTTGTTTTGATGCTAGTAAAATGAGAAACAAATGTTGGCAAATCCAAGAGGTCACTCCAATAGGAATACCGTCTCAACTCGAAACCCTCCTCCAATAGAGCATGAATGAACGATTGATTCGTGGGAAGCTAGGGGTAAGATTGGTGAGTATCTAAGCATAAACCGTGACTAGGCCTACGGAATATCAAAGACTCACCAAGTTATCCACCCTCAACCCAGTCAAACCGAACCATTGAACTCTGAAAGAGGGGAGGAGAATGAGTTGAAATGGTATACCCAAGTGGAGGTTCCTCTTGGTTTTGCCAACTAAGAGATTTAGCTATTCATGCTTAAAATAAAGACAACAATATGATGAGAAGACATTATGAAGAAATAAAGACTAGAGCTAAGCATAAACGAAATGCATAAATATAACTTCCGGATAATCACCTCTTACTAAAGATTGGATGAGAAACTACTCACTCTTCATGGCTTTGTTAAAGCTAGAAAAGTGAGTGATGCTCATCCCTCCAAGTAGAGGAGTTACAAGGTAACACACTTTACACAAGGAGCCGATCTTCGACAAAGAATGAGTGAATCACGTTCCACCCTTCACGGCTTTGGTAAAGCTCTAGAAAAGTGGAAGAGTTTCACTCCTCTAAGGGAAGAAGGAAGCTCAAGCAATGGAAGTAAAAGAAAGCAATAACACAATAAAAGAAAGCAATACTTAAAGTAAAAGAAAGCAATAAATTAAAAGGAAGCAAGAATACAATAAAAGAAAGCAATACTTAAAGAAAGCTATAAGCAATAAGGAAAGCAATAATACTTTTGGAGGGTTTTCCACTACCAAAAGATGAATGCTTTACAAGTCCTAAGGGGTGGTATTTATAGGCAACAAGGGAGGGTGAAAGTCTTGTTAGGTGGCTTTGAATCTTGTTAGGTGGCCTTGAAAAGTCTTGTTTGGTGGCATGAAAGTCTTGTTAGGTGGCCTTGAATTCTTTGATCCCCCTTTGTTTTGAGCTTTGATAATTGACACCCCAGTAGTTTGTAGCTTTAATGCAATTGGCTCCCCAGTAGTTTGTAGCTTTGACGTACAAAACCCTGAAAAGAACAACAATTAATGCATTATCCTTTATTCACACACTAACTCTAATTTGATTTATTTTGACTAGTTTACTTTATTCAACTAACACAATTTACCTATTAAATTATGCCTTAATTAGGGTTAATCACACCCCCAACCTAAACATTAGTAGTTCCTAGTAATAAATAACAACATAACAAAATAAAATCACTTTCGTAGATAACACGATTGCATTTAGCATATGCAACAAGCCGTTAAACCCCTAGGTGATCCCTAGTGGACGAGTTTTGTCTCGTGAAGGTTTCCAGTAAAGCTACCTACAAACTCCAATTAAAAGATGTGTATATGTAAGATCAGAATGAGTTAGCAACAAAATCGTTGAGACACACATCCCTTAATTTTGAATTGTTTCCCGAACACTTCTCTGTCATTGGTATGTACTCTATACAAAAATAAACACTTGTTATATTGGTATTTGGAATTCCCTGTGTAGTAGAAATGATCATTCTATTAGCAAGAATTGTTATATAACAAATATTCCACTTTATCACCTTCCATGAATAGCTTTGATGTCTTAAACCTCTCTTAGAATGCTCTCAGCAAAAAATTCACTCCGATTATAGTGACTTGTCTCTCAAAGGGCATNATAGCCCCATTTATAATTTCTAAGGATTGGCCTGAGTCGGGCCACGTGTCCCCCTTTATCCGGGTCCGTTTTCGCCTCAAAACGATTAAATTTTATACCGGTTTAAGCTCAAAATATTTTATATGAAATTTATTTAAAATATTTTTCAACTTTCAAAAGTTTTATAAAAAATTTATTTTTTAGGGTCACCGGACGCCTGTTGCCTCGAAAAACGTGAAAAATTCGACTATCTCAGAATTCGACGAAAATTGACAGGGCAACTAGATTTTACGATGCAAATCCAATGGTGAGGTCCATTATCCCATCTGAGCTCAATAAAAATATGTATTTTAAATACGCATGAGGATGACAAATTACCATTTTGGACTTTCTCAGAAAAAAATTCAAATTTTTCCGGGGTTTCACACCATCAAAGAAGACCCTCAGGTCTTGGCCATACTCACTAAACACATACCCATAACAATCAAAGAACAAACCAACATGCATAACCAATAAAATGACTAATGGGTGGTGGATTCGAAGAGATTCCTTGCCGCTATTGTTAGAATGCCTAGGGTTTCAAGTGAGTGAGTGCTTGAAAAACTTTCTTTTTGTTTCCTAACCTTTAAACATTACCTTTTAGCATGTATAGTATATGAATGAAGGGGAGTGTCACTCTCCTAGGGATGATGTCAAAAGAAAGGGCAACGGAATGGTGGATGAATGAGATTTCAAATATGAGAATGTGTGAACAAAAGTGCTCCCCAAGCGCAAGGAGACTTTCACGGATCGTGTTTTACTTGGTGGTATTCCAAGGTCGTTTCCATGAGGAAGGAAGTAAACAGAGAGGAAGGTGATTTTGGGAGAAAGAAAATATAAAATTTTTGATTGTTGGAAGTTGTTTTGATGCTAGTAAAATGAGAAACAAATATTGGCAAATCCAAGAGGTCACTCCAATAGGAATACCGTCTCAACTCGAAACCCTCCTCCAATAGAGCATGAATGAACGATTGATTCGTGGGAAGCTAGGGGTAAGATTTGTGAGTATCTAAGCATAAACTGTGACTAGGCCTACGGAATATCAAAGACTCACCAAGTTATCCACCCTCAACCCAGTCAAACCGAACCATTGAACTCTGAAAGAGGGGAGGAGAATGAGTTGAAATGGTATACCCAAGTGGAGGTTCCTCTTGGTTTTGCCAACTAAGAGATTTAGCTATTCATGCTTAAAATAAAGACAACAATATGATGAGAAGACATTATGAAAAAATAAAGACTAAAGCTAAGCATAAACGAATTGCATAAATTTAACTTCCGGATAACCACCTCTTACTAAAGATTGGATGAGAAACTACTCACTCTTCATGGCTTTGTTAAAACTAGAAAAGTGAGTGATGCTCATCCCTCCAAGTAGAGGAGTTACAAGGTAACACATTTTACACAAGGAGCCGATCTTCGACAAAGAATGAGTGAATCACGTTCCACCCTTCACGGCTTTGGTAAAGCTCTAGAAAAGTGGAAGAGTTTCACTCCTCTAAGGGAAGAAGGAAGCTCAAGCAATGGAAGTAAAAGAAAGCAATAACACAATAAAAGAAAGCAATACTTAAAGTAAAAGAAAGCAATAAATTAAAAGGAAGCAAGAATACAATAAAAGAAAGCAATACTTAAAGAAAGCTATAAGCAATAAGGAAAGCAATAATACTTTTGGAGGGTTTTCCACTACCAAAAGATGAATGCTTTACAAGTCCTAAGGGGTGGTATTTATAGGCAACAAGGGAGGGTGAAAGTCTTGTTAGGTGGCCTTGAATCTTGTTAGGTGGACTTGAAAAGTCTTGTTAGGTGGCTTTGAATCTTGTTAGGTGGACTTGAAAATCTTGTTAGGTGACCTTGAATTCTTTGATCCCCCTTTGTTTTGAGCTTTGATAATTGGCACCCCAGTAGTTTGTAGCTTTAATGCAATTGGCTCCCCAGTAGTTTGTAGCTTTGACGCACAAAATCCTGAAAAGAACAACAATTAATGCATTATCCTTTATTCACACACTAATTCTAATTTGATTTATTTTGACTAGTTTAACTTTATTCAACTAACACAATTTACCTATTAAATTATGCCTTAATTAGGGTTAATCACACCCCCCAACCTAAATATTACTAGTCCCTAGTAATAAACAACATAACAAAATAAAATCACTTTCGTAGATAACACGATTGCATTTAGCATATGCAATAAGCCGTTAAACCCCTAGGTGATCCCTAGTGGACGAGTTTTGTCTCGTGAAGGTTTCCAGTGAAGCTACCTACAAACTCCAATTAAAAGATGTGTATATGTAAGATTTCTTGTCAAAATGAGTTAGCAACAGAATCATTGAGGCACACATCTCTTAATTTTGAATTGTTTCCCGAACACTTCTCTGTCATTGGTACGTACTCTATACAAAAATAAACACTTGTTACATTGGTATTTGGAATTCCTTGTGTAGTAGGAATGATCATTCTAGTAGCAAGAATTGTTATATAACAAACATTCTACTTTATCACCTTCCATGGATAGCTTTGATTTCTCAAATCTCTCTTAGAATGCTCTCAGCAAAAAATTCACTCCGATTATAGTGACTTGTCTCTCAAAGGGCATGTGATCAGAGGATGGTCAATCGAAGAATCACATGCACAGTTAGAAAGGGAGTGAAAGTCTTAAGAAAGTAGGCTAATCATGTTCTTGGCATAATCTCATGGAAGAATATCAATGCAATTAAAGAAATACTATTTAACATACCCCAGTTTTCGGTCGACAACACACACTTGCATCAGACTTGAGATCAATTAGGACTTTGTATAGGTTGTAATGTGGCTAGAGGTCAGTGGCTAACGAAACAATGTCAATGATATTCAAAAGCTATCCCCTTTTTAATGTAATGTAGTACACCTCTTTCTTGCTTTTGGATCTTTTGCCTAGAAATGGTATTTCTTTCTTTTATTTTTTTCTCATTTTTCACTTTCTTGGCAATTCCCTGTTTTTTTTTTCACCAATTATTCATTGAACAGTGGCCACCATCTTCTTTTCTATTTTTCTTGCCTTTCTATGTCATACCAATTTATAAGAGGGTGCAAAAAATGGATAGCAAGGTATGTTAAGTGTATTTTCTTGTGGCTCGGTTATCATATGGGTTTTTTTCGAAAAGAAATCCTCATTCATTGAANTAACCTATAAACATCACCTTTTAGCATGTATAGTATATGAATAAAGGGGAGTGTCACTCTCCTAGGGATGATGTCAAAAGAAAGGGCAACGGAATGGTGGATGAATGAGATTTCAAATGTGAGTATGTGTGAACAAAAGTGCTCCCCAAGCGCAAGGAGACTTTCGCGGATCGTGTTTTACTTGGTGGTATTCCAAGGTCGTTTCCATGAGGAAGGAAGTAAACAGAGAGGAAGGTGATTTTGGGAGAAAGAAAATATAAAATTTTTGATTGTTGGAAGTTGTTTTGATGCTAGTAAAATGAGAAACAAATGNGTTTAGTTGCATTTAATCAAAGCAAGTTTAATGAGATTATTCAACAATTGCAAATGAAAGAGCTTACTTAAGTAAATGTTGATTGTCTCTAAGAAAGCAGCGTAAGGCTCAAAACTTACCATGATATTCTTCGTTATCTCCACTGGTTATGTCAGGCTTCCAAAGAATGTCAGTTATATTATAATTCTATTTTCGAGTCTGGTCATTCTGTACTTTAAGATTAACAAATACCAATGTACATTTGACATTTAAGCATAGAGAAAATACTATTTTTCAAGGAAACGCGGCTTTTTTTTTTTACTTGAATAAAAATCAAAGTTATTTACATACACATTTATCTATAAAAATTGAAAAAAAAAAAACAAAATACACACATTGAACTTGGAAAACTATGGCGTCTCAGGATAAGTCACTACCTATGCTACAGGTTGACATTTTAGGACAATCCTTACTCGGCTTACATCTTTATTTCAACAAAGAGACTTTGTACATAAACAAATATTTACACAAAAAAAAATAAAATTTGGACCATTAACCTTCGTCCCCAAAACACATATTTTCGCAGTTTTGTTATTATTAGTCAAAATTTAATCCGAGTTATCGCTTGTGTCTATGTCATTATTAGTGACCCTTCCCACTTCTTGTCGCACATAACATGTAAGTCCCAGACTGGTATAAGATGGCGTGTCAGAAAAATCCTTACTCTGCCCATACACTATCCAGTTTAATCGATCAGTTACATGACCCGAAATTAGTTCAGAACACTGATTGTATTTTTTCATGTGAAAACACCTGCCACATTGTTTACAAGCACCCAACCATTTGGCACGACGACGTTTAACAGAAGTACTTCTACCACACAATGGTTTTGCTTATGCTTCTCGGATTTCAATTTTTCTGACTACTCTTGCTTTTCTCATGATCACAGCATGCACATCAGATGGAAATGTGCGCAAGACTCCCAAACTAAACCAAAAAATTTTAACATCCATACTTTCTATGCTTCAAGACTCACTATCTGGTTCTTTAACATCTGCCAGTCACAAAGACAATTGAAGCTGCATTTGATGTGATCATGAAATATAAACAAAAATGCTGTAAAAATACGCAATCAAGAACAATTTTTTTAAAAAAATACAAAACTATAACAAACTGGAATCATAGATCACACCCCCAACCTAAACCGAACATTGTCCCCAATGTTTCGAATTTACCAGTGTGTAGAGTTTAGAGATCAAGTTGTAGGGTAGAGATCTGTTCAACTGTCGAAACCTACAAAGAAAATACACAAATTAATCTTCTCTACGTAGATTTGGGTTTCCGCTTGGACGAAAACTTTTGATTTTAAATGCGGACAGAAGAAGAAGAGCCATGTACGAATAGAGTAAACAAATGCCGATCATGAGACAAACGACTGAGTCTTCGGGGAATATGGTCATGGTACTGTTGGGAGTTGGGTCGTGTTATATAGAATAGCACAACATAAATAATAAGAAGAAGAAGATGAAGAAAGAGGGAAAGGTGGTGGGTGTAGAGATCTGTTTAGTTGTCGAAACCAATAGACAAAACACAACAATTAACCAACTCAAGGTAGATTTGGGTTAGGCTGAAACCCCTCACCCTAAGTGTGAGCAAAAAAAGAGCACCCATGAACAAATACAAACATATAAGGCAAATTATTAAACAAAGAACTGGGTCGTCGGCGTATATGGTCATGGATTTGCAAGGGGTGGGTTGTTTTTACAGGGAACAGAGAGAACGACGAAGAAGAAGAAAAGAGGAAGAAAGAAGAAAAAAAAGAAGGGAAGAAGAAGGGGAGACTAATCACCGGTGGATGGAAGACAAAAGAAAAAATTTGAAAGTCTTATAAAGGCATCCCATTTTTTATTTTTTATTTTTTTTATTTTTATATATATTTTTTTGAGTGTCAGCANATGGATGGGAGAAAAATTTTTTTTTTTGAAAACCTTATAAAGGCATCCCATTTTTTTTTGATTATTATTATTATTATTTTTTTGAGTGTCGACAGCCGCATATCCGTGCAGAATATTCCCTTTTTTTTTTTAAGTATCGACAAGCGTAAGTATCGGCAGACCGAATATCTGCGCGAAATATTCCCACAAACATTGGTGTAAGATGCAAATAGTGCAACCTCACCCCACAACTTGATTCATGCATTGTCCTCAATGAAACAAAAAAAGTATGATATTCAATGACGGACAGTAAAAAGATTAGTAGGGTTAGAGAACACCTTACACTTGAGCTTTGACAAAAACACCAATATATGCAATTAAGAAAAACAAAACTATACGACATAAGAACATAATTAACATGGAATAAAAATAAAGTAAGTAAATAAAAGCCTATACATTGAAAAATAGAAAAAAAAACTAATTATTCCTCCACAACTTTCGGGTATACCGGATCCATCAAATTCTCCTCCACCACTTGTTCTTCAAAGTCCCCAAAAAATGGCTTAAGTCTTTGGCCATTGACCTTGAATATCTGGCCATTTTCGTGGTTTTGGACATCCATAGCTCCATTGGGGTAAGCCACCTTGACAAAATAGGGGCCATCCCAACGGGATCGGAGTTTGCCTTGGAAAATGGAGGGGCGAGAATTGTATAAGAGTACTTTTTGCCCGGGCTCAAATGATTTCCTCACGATGGAGTTATCATGAAAGATTTTGGCCCTTTCTTTTGAGATTTTGGAGCTCTCATACGCATCTCATCGAATCTCTTCCAACTCATTCAGCTCTAACTTCCTACGATCACCGGCTATTCCCAAATTAAAATTTAAAGTCTTAATAGCCCAATAGGCCTTGTGTTCCATTTCCACTAGCAGGTGGCAAGTCTTTCCATAGACAAGCCGGTAGGGAGACATGCCCAAAATAGTTTTAAAGGCAGTGAGGTATGCCCAGAGGGCATCGGTCAATCTATCGGACCAATCCTTCCTGTTTGGGTTAACCATTTTTTCTACAATGTTCTTGATCTCCCTATTGGCTAGCTCGGCTTGGCCATTTGTTTATGGGTGATAGGTAGTGGATACTTTGTGAGTGACGCCATATTTGAACATTAGAGATGCAAATGGCCTATTACAGAAATGTGATCCACCATCACTTATTATTGAACAAGGCATCCCAAACCTCGAAAAGATGTTCTCCTTGAGAAACTTGACTACGACCCGGTGGTCATTAGTCTTGGTCGGGATAGCCTCCACCCATTTGGACACATAGTCCACTGCCAGGAGGATGTACAAATAACCAAATGACATAGGGAAAGGACCCATGAAGTCGATGCCCCAACAGTCGAATATTTCTATAACAAGTATTGGTAAAAGGGGCATCATGTTTCTTTGGGTCACACTACCCAACCGTTGGCATTTGTCGCATCCCTTACAAAACGAAACACAATATTTGATAAGAGAGGGCCAGTAAAAACTTGATTGAAGAATTTTGGCCGAAGTCTTTTTCGCTGAGAAATGTACACCACAAGCTTGTGAATGGGAAAATGCAAGGACGTCCCGCTGTTCATTTTTAGGTACGCATCTCCTCATGATTTGGTCGGGGCAATACTTGAACAAATATGGGTTGTCGAAGTAGAAGTACTTCACATCTGCCATAAATCGTCTTCGATCTTCTAGGCTCCATTGCTGTGTTATCTGTCCTGTTGCAAGATAGTTATATATATCAGCATACCAAGGACAAACAGAATGGATTGACAACAATTGCTCATCAGGGAAAAAGTCAGGGATAGGAATGTGCTCATCGGTCTCTTGCACCACAAGCCAGGATAAATGATCCGCCACCATGTTCTCAACTCCTTTCTTATCCTTGATCGTCAAGTCGAATTCTTGTAGGAGGAGTATCAACCTAATGAGTCTCGATTTTGCATCTTGCTTAGACAACAAATACTTTAAATCAGAGTGATCAGTAAAGAAAATAATAGGCGAACCAATGATGTAAGCACATAATTTATCTAAGGCAAGCACTACTGCTAGCAATTATTTATCGGTGGTAGTGTAATTCATCTGAGCCTCATTAAGTGTTTTGATAGCACAATGTATCACATATGGTCTATTTTCCTCCCTCTAATCGAGCACTGCGCCGACCACGTAATCACTCGCGTCGCACATGAGCTCAAAAGGTAGATCCCAATTGGGTGGTCGCATGATCGGAGGTGTGACTAGCATGCTTTTAATAAAGGATGCCTCACAATCATCCGACCACTCAAATGAGACCTCCTTAGACAGCAGGTTGGTCAAGGGTCGGGCCAATGCACTGAAATTATTTATGAATCGACGATAGAAACCTACATGGCCCAAAAATGATCGGATGCCTTTGATGGCTCTTGGCGTGGGGAGGTTGGAGACGTCCACCTTGGATTTATCAACTTCAGCACCCCTTGCCGAAACTATATGGCCAAGCACAATTCCTTCCATCACCATAAAGTGACACTTTTTCCCAATTCAAGACTAGATTATTCTCCTCACATCTTGTTAGAACTTTCTCCAAGTTCGCCAAACATGCCTCGAATGAATCCCCAAACACCGAAAAGTCGTCTATAAAGACCTCCACTATCTTTTCCACCATGTCACTAACAATTCCCATCATACAACGTTGAAAAGTCCTCGGAGCATTGCACAATCCAAATGGCATGCAGCGGTAGGCAAATGTACCATAGGGGCACGTGAAAGTGGTCTTCTCTTGATCCTCCAAAGCAATCTCAATCTGATTGTAGCCGAAGTATTCATCATAAAAATAGTAGAACAGATGCCCCGCTACTCGTTCTAGAACTTGGTCGAGGAATGGCAATGGGAAGTGGTCTTTTCTTGTGCAAGCGTTGAACTTTCGGTAATCAATGCACACCCTCCATCCGGTGATAACTCTTGTAGGTATAAGCTCATTCTCATCATTCTCAACCACCGTAACTCTAGATTTCTTAGGTACTACTTGCATGGGGCTAACCCACTTACTATCGGCAATTGGAAAAATGATCCCCACATCAAGTAGTTTCAGAACCTCATCCCTTACCACCTCCTTCATGATGGGATTCAACCGCCTTTGTGGTTGTCAGGAAGGTTTGGAATCCTCCTCAAGATATATGCGGTGGGTGCAAATGAGAGGGCTTATCCCCTTGATATCCGCAATGGTCCACCCAATTGCTTCTTTATGTTTTCTCAATACCTTCAAGAGTTCTTTATCTTGTTTCATGTTCAATGTAGAGCTAATGACCACCAGAAATGTTTCACCTTCCCCAAGATAGGCGTACTTCAAATGGGTGGGCAAGGGCTTCAACTCCAAGTTGGGCTTTTGTTCATTTGACGGAAAAATTTTCTT
>CAUOFW020007502.1:368441-437704 GCA_963454935.2 Ilex paraguariensis
ATTTTCTTTTCTCGATGGGGTAACTCTTCGAATGTAGGGATCCACCTTTCCATCCCTTTCAAATCTTTTACCTCCTCTTGCTCATCATAATTCTAAAGATCCACAATTCCTTCTTCCTTGAATTTCAATATCCCCACCAGCTCCAAGTGCTTGTTAACCAAAGTGTCGATTCTATTGACCTCACTTACTTCCTCATCATCACCCGGTTACTTTGCCAAGTTGAATACATTGTGCTCCATTCTCATATTCCCAAATGCCAACTTCATTAGATCGTTCCTGCAATTTATCATGACATTAGATGTAGCAAGGAAGGGTCTTCCAAGTATTACGGGAATTTGGNAGTTGAATACATTGTGCTCCATTCTCATATTCCCAAATGACAACTTCATTAGACCATTCCTGCAATTTATAACGGCATTAGATGTAGCAAGGAAGGGTCTTCCAAGTATTGCAGGAATTTGGCAGCTAAGGTTTGCAACAGGGTGTGTATCAAGCACAATGAAATTGAAAGGGAAGTAAAATTTATCAATTTGAACTAAGACATCCTCAACTACTCCCCTTGGTGTATGGATACAACAATCCGCCAATTAAAGCGTGATTGAGGTGTGCTTCAACTCCTCAAGCTGCAGTTGTTGGTACACCGAGTAGGGGAGAAGATTCACACTCACCCCAAAATTGAGGAGTGCTTGCTCCACTCGACAATTTCCAATGATGATAGCCATGGTTGGACAACCGGGGTCTTTGAATTTGGGAGGAGTGTTGGTCCTCGATATTGAGCTCACTTGCTCGGTGAGGAATGCTTTCTTATGGACATTCAATTTCCTCTTCACTGTGCATAAGTCCTTCAAAATCTTAGCACATGATGGAATTTTCTTGATGGCGTCAAGGAGTGAAATGTTAATCTTCACTTGCTTAAACATTTCCAAAATATCAGCATAATTAGCCACTTTGACAAGTGGCTTCAAAAGACTTGGGAAAGGGGCAGGCATGGGAGGAATAAACACACAATTATCAATTAATTTTCCTTTCTCAACAACCTCTCTTTCTTTCTCTTCACTCACCCCACTCTTATCGACGTCACCCAGGAGATCATTTTCTTTTGGCAATGTGGTATTGGGGGAGACCGTTTGCAAAATGGTTTTGTCAATTTCTTTGCCACTACGGAGGGTGGTGACAGCTTTGAGTTGCTCGCAACTCTCTCTCGAAGGTTCTGATGACTCAACAAGGTGTTGAACCCTAGGGTTCTCTTGTGGTTGAGCGGGGAACTTCCCCTTTTCTTGTTGAGATGCCCCTATGGAGTTTGTCAACTTTGTGAGTTGGGCTCTTACATCTTTGATGGCTGTGGTATTTTAGTTATTGATGGCGGTTTGACTTTGAATGAAGGAATGAACCATATCCTCCAAATTCCTTTTGTGAGGAGGTTGGTATGTGGATGGATTAGACGGTCCTTGAGAAAAATTTTGTGGACGTGGATTTGGTAAAAAATTCTGTGGTGGTAGGTTTGACGAATACACTTGTAGATTGGTCCGGGGGTATTGAGAGCTAGAGGCTTGCCATTGGCCATGGTACTGGTTTTGCTTGGGAGATGCATATATACTTGAACCATAAGGAATGAGATTTGCATATCTCCAACTAAAATTTAGGTGATTACTCCAACCCGAATTGTAAGTATTCGAATTGGGAGAAAATGATTGCCTTGTTTGGTTGAAGGCATGGACTTGTTCATGGTACGCTTTTTTAAGGGTCGGAATGTTTGGGCAATCCGATAGGGAATACTCCATACATTCGCAAATTGAACAACCTTCCTCGGTTCGTGACACATTAGACACCTCGTGTCTCTTATTGACTTCAAGACTCTCATCTTTCCTTAACAATTTAGCAATTTTTGAAAACAAGTCTTCCCAGTCTCTCAAATCATAAATCCCTCCCCCTTGAGTTTGGCCATTCTTTTGAGGAGAAGACCTTGGTACATCGGTGGGATCTATAATGTCCCATGATTGTGCATTTTGTGCCAATGTATGAAAGTAATCTAAGGCCTCATTAGGGTCTTTGTTCAAAAACTCCCTATTACATATCATGTCAATGAACTGTCGATGGCCCGGTGTGATTCCTTCATAAAAGAAACTCACCAATTGCCATGGTTCAAAGCCATGATGTGGAAGGGATTGTAGCAATTCCTTGTACCTCTCCCAACNTGGCCCGGTGTGATTCCTTCATAAAAGAAACTCACCAATTGCCATGGTTCAAAGCCATGATGTGGAAGGGATTGTAGCAATTCCTTGTACCACTCCCAACATTGATAGAATTGCTCATTGGGCTTTTTCGAAATGTTTTGAATTTGCTTTTTTAGGGCGGTGGTTTTATGCACCAGAAAGAATTTGTTCAAAAACTTAGAAATCATTTGGCTCCACGATGTGATGGTTTGAGGTCTTAAGGAAATAAGCCACATTTTTGCCTTGTCTTTCAGGGAAAAGGAAACAATTTCATTCTAGCTATCTCTTCCATCCCATGATTGAGAAGGAAGGTTGCAACAATTTCCTCGAAATCCCTTATGTGTGAATAGGGGCTCTGAGTTTCAAGTCCGTATAACGTGGGAATTAGTTGCAACATCCCTGGATTAACTATGAAAAGATGAGCTTGGACCAGAAGGAGGATGCATGATGGTGTGGTGCTTCGTGTTGGTTGTAGGAAATCCCTCATTGACCTCACCGGGGGATCCATTTGAAAATTATTCCCCTCATTCACGGGAGGGGGAAAATTCATTCTCGGATTGGGTATTTGAGGTTCTTGTGGTCCCCCACCCCATTGGACATTTGGATTTGCACTTATATTGTCAAAATTGTCACCCGCATCCTTGGGTTGTTCTTGGTCAATATTCATGGTAGGGGCCAAGTTTTGTCTAACAAGTCAGTTTCGATCGTTCTGCCTCCACATAAAACAAAACAAATAAAATTATACAAAACAAGATTATGTACATAGAACAACGTACCTCCGCCCATGATGAAGATCATGGGACTTACCTTTGTCGTCCGAAAATCACCTTCTTGGTTTGACACTTACCTTCCCCAACAACGGCGCCAAAAATGCTTGACAAACTTCCTTGTTGTTTCCTAACCTATAAACATCACCTTTTAGCATGTATAGTATATGAATGAAGGGGAGTGTGACTCTCCTAGGGATGATGTCAAAAGAAAGGGCAACGGAATGGTGGATGAATGAGATTTCAAATGTGAGTATGTGTGAACAAAAGTGCTCCCCAAGCGCAANGGGGGTGTGTCACTCTCCTAGGGATGATGTCAAAAGAAAGGGCAACGGAATGGTGGATGAATGAGATTTCAAATTTTAGTATGTGTGAATAAAAGTGCTCCCCAAGCGTAAGGAGACTTTCGCGGATCGTGTTTTACTTGGTGGTATTCCAAGGTCGTTTCCACGGGGAAGGAAGTAAACCGAGGGGAAGGTGATTTTGGGAGAAAGAAAGTGTAAAATCTTTGATTGTTGGAAGTTGTTTGGTGAAGTTGTTTTGATGCTAGTAAAATGAGAAACAAATGTTGGCAAATCCAAGAGGTCACTCCAATAGGAATACCGTCTCAACTCGAAACCCTCCTCCAATAGAGCATGAATGAACGATTGATTCGTGGGAAGCTAATGGTATGATTGGTGAGTATCTAAGCATAAACTGTGACTAGGCCAACGGAATATCAAAGACTTACCAAGTTATCCACCCTCAACCTAGTCAAACCGAACCATTGAACTCTGAAAGAGGGGAGGAGAATGAGTTGAAATGGTATACCCAAGTGGAGGTTCCTCTTGGTTTTGCCAACTAAGAGATTTAGCTATTCATGCTTAAAATAAAGACAACAATATGATGAGAAGACATTATGAAAAAATAAAGACTAAAGCTAAGCATAAACGAATTGCATAAATATAACTTCCGGATAACCACCTCTTACTAAAGATTGGATGAGAAACTACTCACTCTTCATAGCTTTGTTAAAACTAGAAAAGTGAGTGATGCTCATCCCTCCAAGTAGAGGAGTTACAAGGTAACACATTTTACACAAGGAGCCGATCTTCGACAAAGAATGAGTGAATCACGTTCCACCCTTCACGGCTTTGGTAAAGCTCTAGAAAAGTGGAAGAGTTTCACTCCTCTAAGGGAAGAAGGAAGCTCAAGCAATGGAAGTAAAAGAGCAATAACACAATAAAAGAAAGCAATACTTAAAGTAAAAGAAAGCAATAAATTAAAAGGAAGCAAGAAGCAATAAAACAAAAATAATACTTAAAGAAAGCAACTAGCAATAAGGAAAGCAATAATACTTTTGGAGGGTTTTCCACTTCCAAAAGATGAATGCTTTACAAGTCCTAAGGGGTGGTATTTATAGGCAACAAGGGAGGGTGAAAGTCTTGTTAGGTGGCCTTGAATCTTGTTAGGTGGACTTGAAGAGTCTTGTTAGGTGGCTTTGAATCTTGTTAGGTGGACTTGAAAATCTTGTTAGGTGNCAAGGGAGGGTGAAAGTCTTGTTAGGTGGCTTTGAATCTTGTTAGGTGGCCTTGAAAAGTCTTGTTTGGTGACATGAAAGTCTTGTTATGTTGCCTTGAATCTTGTTAGGTGGCATGAAAGTCTTGTTAGGTGGCATGAAAGTCTTGTTAGGTGGCCTTGAATTCTTTGATCCCCCTTTGTTTTGAGCTTTGATAATTGGCACCCCAGTAGTTTGTAGCTTTAATGCAATTGGCTCCCCAGTAGTTTGTAGCTTTGACGTACAAAACCTTGAAAAGAACAATAGTTAATGCATTATCCTTTATTCACACACTAACTCTAATTTGATTTATTTTGACTGGTCTACTTTATTCAACTAACACAATTTACCTATTAAATTATGCCTTAATTAGGGTTAATCAGTGAGTGAGTGAAATGAGCAAGGGATCTGAAGAGTTACTTTGTGATATAGGTGGAGGGGGAGAGGTTTCGGAAGTTAGGGAGAGGAATAAGGAGGTGGGTGTAAGAGTTGAAATGTAAAAGTAAAGAAACCGCCATTCTCCCCCTTTTAAACACCAAAAATTTTAAACTTAACCTTCAACCGGTTGGTCATCAACTTCATCCGGTAGAAATATGTTTTTCCCTCTAATCGGTTAAAATCCAACCGGTTGGTTTTATTTTTTGATTTTCTCTATTTTTATTATTTTTTCTTTATTTAAATGACTCTAAAGCTTTTTAAAACTTTTTTACATCCTTAAGACACCTAATGACCTAATTGGTTCAAACATAATCATCAAAACGCACTATACATGCAATAAAAATACATACTACCTAGAGTTTAGAATGCATTTCAATTAAAGACACTAAATGAAGCCTAAAGCCACTTTCATAGGGTACATGATTGCATTTAGCAAATACAACAAGACTTTAAACCCCTAGCCCACCCCTAGTGGACGAATTGTGTCTCATGACAGTTTCTAATGAAGATACCTACAAACTTTCATTTATTACATCTTAACTTAGAACATATTATAATTCTCTAATTAACAATGAGATTCAATAACAATTCCCCTATCCACTTAAAGGTATTTGCACACCATGTACATCACAAATTTAAATGTTTGCAAAAGTATTCACTTATACATTTTCATAAGAACTCACATGTGTGTGTGTGTGTGACATGATAATTCAATTTAAGAAATTTACCACATAAAACCCACATTTATATTAGCTATCTAAAATTAGCTTTGATGTAAATCTTACCAAGGATTTTCTCTCAAAACATACAACAGTCCGATTATACTGACATTTCACTCATTGTCTAGATGCACTAGAGTCATATAATACCCTTGCCCATATGCGAGAGAGTAGAAATGCACCCTGACTGACAAACTGATCCATTGGCTTTGTCTGAGATATGATGGCATAGACACGCCCCTGGATCCCTGAAGTCCCGGCATGTGGCCCTGTCCTCGACCTCCACCTATATTTTAGCCCATATGGCCTGATTGCGGAGTCCCCGCTCGTGAAGTGGTAGGGGTCTATGCAGCACCCCGCAACTGGTACTGACTTCCCTGACCCATGGTGGGGTAGGGAGGAATAATGTGTGTCTGTGGCTAGCCCAATGAAGACTGGGACTGGGATGCTCCATAGCTTTGAGATCTTCGTCGCTGAGGACAATCCAACTTCATATGCCCCGATTGATTGCAATGATAGCAAGTCCATTGGCATGTCTGGTAGGAAGATCTCTAATTTCTCCCACCCGGGGAGGATTTACTTTGGCCTTGACCTTGACAGTTACGGCCCTATGGAGTTGAAGTTCTTTGCTTCTTCCCCATGCTAGAAGAAGAGGGTTGACCCTCCTTTTTCTTGTCTTTAGCACCTACCTCCTGGATGTTCCATACGCCCTCAACTTCTCTTTTAATGACCATTGCAGTTGTGACCATCGAATCCAAGTTTTGCAAGTAGTGCCCCACAAATTTACCCCGGATGGACAACTTCAGACCATCCTCAAACTTCCTCACCTTGGCCATGTCTGTGGCCACGTAGTCATCGGCAAAATGGGCTAGTTCGGTGAACTTAGCCACATACTCTATCACCTTCGTCGTTCCTTGTTTCAAATCCAAGAATTCTCGGGCCTTTGCATGTCTTGCAGCCGCTGGGAAATACTTACCCATGAAGAGCTCCCAAAACTATCCCCATGTCTGCTTCAAAATTCATGGAGTCTTTCACCAAATCCCACCACAATTGGGATTCTCCTTCTAGCTGAAATGTAGCTAGTGTTATGTTGGTGGCATCAGAGGTGATCTCCATGGCCCTTAAGATCTTGTCAATTTGCTGGAACCAATGGTCAGCCACCATCAGATCTACTCCTCCCACAAAAGTCGGCGGCTGGTGTGCCTTAAAATTTTGAAGGTTGCTTGAGCCTCCTTGGCCCACATTTGTACTAGTCTGTGGAATGATAGCAGCTGCAGCACTAGCCTGTGCAATGGTAGTAGCCACAACACCAATAACCTCCACAAAAGCTTGATGGTCAAAGGCCAGTGGTGGTTGATCATTGTTCCACCCACCGCCTCATTGTCCCTTTCCTTGATTTTCCTTCTACACACATGTAAGATAGCCATAGAGCCTCACATAGTATCCCAAAGGTAGGGATTAAGTATAAACTTTGAGATTTCTCTCCTTGTCTCACTATTAGTGCATCTACCTTTTACTAGTAGACTATCACACCTTGAACTATTCTGTTCCTTTGTTGTTCGACTTCTAAGGTTAAGTTTTCCAATCCTAGTGTCCTTTTTTCTACATACATTTTACCATGTATATCATTTACATAATATGCAGCATATATCACATAGTATATAGCAATTAAAGAACATAACATGTAGTGCCCAGTGAATGCAATGGTCTAAACCCATGTCCAATAGCCCTAGGTAAATCGTATAGCTATGCTCTGATACCAAGCTGTGACGCTCCTAAAACTGGGAGTCATTTGTTAACTATTGACCATCTATCAACCCACAAAAATACCCGTATTTGTCGCAAGCTCGACGTCACGTCAACAACATCCTCTTAACCTGGATTATAACCCACACGTGTGCATTTTATCCTTTAATCGTATTGTGGTCCTAAGTACCACATTTCATACTTATTTTATGTCCATGTATATCCTTGGACTCAAAGAACCCATGGCCCAAAGGCTAGGCAAAGGAATTTTTAAAGTTTCTGATTTTTGGAAAGGGTAGCGGTACTCAGTACTGGTACGCAGTATCGATACGCTTTGCTCACTGGACCTTGTTGCGTATCAGTACCAATTGCCCATTGGACTTCAATGTACCGGTACATAGTACCGATACTCTTGGCCAACTTTTGCCTATTTTTACTATTTTTCATTTGCAATCCATTCCAAAGCCATCCAAAACATATTTAACAAGGTTTTTCACATAAAACTCATTATATACAAGTTCTATTGCAAGTAATTCCATACGATTACAAGTCCAAAATATAATTTTGGCAAATATTTTACAAGGGTTTTACAAAAATAGATTTAAGGTCACAAGTCAGCCTTTCTTCATCATTGCAACCCTTAATGAGTGTCACCCGCCGGTGTATGTCCTGCACTTGAAATGTTTTCCCGTATAGGATGAGCCACTCCTAGTAGAGTATTTCCTACAGAGGCTACTCCCCTAACCTAAGTGCATATGAAATGTTCATGCAACAATCAACAAATGTCATCCATTCCAATTAAGAATATGGAATTCAATGTTGGAATCTAACATGTCATGCCATGAGATGAAATGATACCCACTCATGCATCTTAACCCGAGTCCTCACCGATTCCCACCAGACAATGTAATGCCTATGTGTAATAATTCTGTTATTGATGAATTTCATCCAATGATCGTTTTGAAATAATGGTTATGTGTTCATAAAACCATATCATTATTGGATGGTACACATCGAATAACCATTTGTAAAACAAAATCATGTGTCTTTGTTGGGAATCAGATTTTGGAATCACACCTCTGGCTTCGTAGGCCATTACACTTTTATGAAATTTTACCGCTGGTAAGTGTATAAATCATGTGGCTGGGTCTTGCACCCGAGGAGAGTCTAGCCCTGCTTGTTATACCCGACATAAGTTTTCCTTTCATGCGACCATGCGACTTAGTCGGATCTTCAATCCTACTTTCCCGAGCCCACCCATCAATCACCAAGTATGGTGTTTGATTACACCATACACACACACCCACACTCATGCTTAATGCCCATGAATGTGATGCCAAAGTCATGCTCAATATGCAATAAATGCCAAATTGATTATCTCTATAGCATCTCAACACATATCATAGATGGTTACATTCTAAGCATACCTCCATAAATCACCATAAGCACCTATTAACATTTACATTTCCAATTGCAAATCACATTATAAGCATATGATTTCAATTTACCATAACAACCAAGCATGAATTAAGTAAAAACATAACATGCCCATTGTTCATCATATAACTCAATAATCACTATAGGTAATTTCTACATACCTAGTTCAAAATAAAATTTATTCTATCCATTTCCTCTTGAACATAACCATAGGCAAATCATGGTTCATTCAACCCTTTCCTAAGAACACCTAGGCTAGAAATAAACCAAGGTAGGGGGGAACCCTACCTCTTGGTGCGTGATAGAAGTGGTAGAAACCTCAATAACACCAACACAACCCCAAAACCTTGATTTCCCAAAAATATGTTCTTGGATCTTTGGTGAAATTCCTCGTTCTTGGTGTGGTTGCGTAGCCCTTGTCGCAGTGATCGACTTTAACTTTTGGTTCAACGAATTTCGACCGACAGAAATCCGTGGATCATGGAGAGAAGGTAGAATTTCTATTTTTCATCTTCTCCTTTCTCTCTTTCTCTTCTAACGTATGAATCAGCTAAACATTGGGAAAAATCAGATATTTTCCCTTATTTATACCCTTTAATTGTGCAGTTCACGTCGCGCCGCATGTTTCCTATTTTCGGGTTTGTTTTTGTCCCGAAACAACTTAATTTTATCCCGATTTAAGTTCAATTTATTTTCATTTAAAATTTTTTAATTATAAGGAATATTTATAAATTTTATTTTGGGGACGTTTATGAGGTCATTCGACACCCGATTGTTTAGTAAAACGTGAAAATTCTGACTATCTCCAAATTCGACGAAAATTGTCTGGATAACTAGATTTCGCCAGAAGAATCCAACGGTGAGGTCCGTTGCATCATCCAAATTCTAGAAAAATACAAATTTTAATCCCGCATTATAGTGGCAATATTACCATTTTGCCCTTTTTCGAAAAAGTTCAAATGTACTCAAGTTTCACAAGAGCATGTCAAATCTAAATGCCCATCTTTTAAAAGGTCAAGCAAGAAAGAAAATAAAGTGGCCATGAGGCTACATGGAGTGATATTGATGATAGCAATTTTGATAAAGATGAAAATGAGCATTTAAAATCCAAAAAATTTAAAATTTTATTAAAAGGGCAAAATTGTAATTAGTTATTATGGTACGAGTTAAAAACTAAAATTTTTCTAGAACTCGGATGATGAAATGGACCTCACCGTTTGATTTATATTGTAAAATCTAGCTGCCCAATCAATTTTTGATGAATTCTGAAACAATTAAAATTTTCACATTTTACAATGCAATCGGGCATCAGACGACTAAAATAAACACGATCAAATTTTAGTTGTGAAACCCAAGAAATAATTTAAATTTTGTTCAACAAAAATACACTAAACACAACACAAGACAAAATTTAATTGATTCCAGATAAAATTTGATCATAAAAAGAGGGACGTGTGACACATTGTGCACCAAACATCCAAGGGGTATAACAAGGGAAAAAATAGATTTTTCTCTCTCATTCTTCACTTGCATTTCCAAGAGAGAGAGAGAGAGGAGAGAGAAATCTCAAAATTCTCCATCCTCTTTCCTCCGATCTACGACGATCCAACTGTTGGATTACTTTGCGCCAAAGAATTAAAGTCATTCTACGCAATGAGAGCTACGCAACAATACCAAAGATTGTGGTTTTCACCAAAATCTCAAAGATGAAAATTTTAGGATAAATCTTAAAAGTCTTGATTTGGAGTCTTTAGGGTTTCTTCTGTGCGGATATACGCTACAAGAGGTAGGGTTCGCTCCTATCTAGGATTATTTTCAACCTAGGGTTATATATGAAATGTGTAGAGTGATTAGAGATGAATTCTCATGTTTACAATATGGAAAATGGGTATAGGAGTACGTTCAAACCAATTCTTACATGATTTGGATTTGATGAAATTGCTCCGCTTGGATATCTTAAGGAACGTGTTGTTTGGGCATGCTATGTGTTTACATATTTTTGCCTACTAAGTGTTTGATAAAATGCTTAGAAATCTAAGTACGTTACTTGGATTGAAAATACTATAGCATGCTTAGTGATGTTATGAAATGCTATTATATGCTTTGTGATGTAATAGAAATGTGAGGAATTTGGGAATGTTTGTGGAAATTGATATGTTCATTATATGTCTTATGATATGATAAGTGACTTGATCCAAAATGTGTACACCTGAGTGCGGGCGGTCAAGTTGTAGTTATAATCTGGTTAAGCCCGGAGTCGAATCCATAGGGAACTACTATTGGTGTTTTGGAGTAAATAATGACAGACCAAAGTGACTGAAACCCTTGAGATTTGAAGTTATGATGTTTAAGGGATTTTCTAGACAAAGTATAATATTCTCTTGGAATTTATGGACAGAAAATAAGATTCTCTCAAATGAAAGAGTCACCCTTCAGCTCAAGGATCTGGACATGTAGTCAATCATCCGTCTGTTATATTTGTGCTTGAGAAATCAATTAACCCTTATGTCAACAACATTAATTGGAGGATAAAGATAGATTGTGAGAATTAAGAACACGGTTCCAATGCCTTTGTAGAGATTTAAAAGAATTGTCAATGCCAGGACTCAACCCGTCTACAAACAAGCAAGTAATTCTACAAGTCATCCAATCACTGTGATATTATTCCACTCTTTAGTTGAAGCACAATAATAGTGAAGATTGAAATCTAGTCATGAAGATTTAGTTGGAGTACTAGCAAAGAACCAATGAATCCTACTATGCCATGATTCATCTTGTCTTAGAAAGGACTCATGATTGTACAAAGTACCTTAGCTTTGCTAGATGCATTCAATTATTCAATAAGCAATCAAGAGATAAAGCATTAAGTATAAATGAAATGCAAAAAAATAAATTTTGAATGATTTATACATGTCCATCACCTCTTACCAAAGAGTGAATGAGAAACTACTCACTCTTCATGGCTTTGAGAATGATAGAAAAGTGAGTGATCTTCATCCCTCCAAGTAGAGGAGTTACAAGATAAACTAAACTACACAATAAGCCTATCTTCGATGAAGATTGAGTGAGTCACTACCCACCCTTCATGGCTGTAAGAGCGCTAGAAAGGTGAGAGAGTTTCACTCCTCTAAGTGAAGAAATAAGCTTTTACAATGAAAACTAATGAAACTAATAATGAAAGTAAAAGAAAGATAGTTAAATTTGGAGGGTTTTTTCCTCTTCCAAAAGATGGCTCTGTAACAAGCTCCAATGGAAGGTATTTATAGGCAAGGTGGAGGGGGTAAAAGGAGAGTAAAAGAATAGTTCTAGGTGCTAAAAGTTCAACTGCACGCCCAAAAATCCGAATGAAGATCTAATCTTCCTGTAGCCTTTCTAGGAACAACGTTTGAACGTTGTTAGCATTCGAACGTGGAAGCCTGTCTTCTTTGATAGGTGTTCGAACGCTGTTGGAGTTTGAACGTGGGACTCAAGTGGCTCGTGTCACGCACAGTTGATAGCTACAACAATCCATGCCTTATCACCCTAGTAGTCTTCTAGGGTCCTCAAATAATTTAAGTGAGTGTTCGAATATGGATTGGCATTCGAACGTTGTACTCAAGTAGGTCTTGCTCTTCTTAGTGAATAGCTGCAACATACCACGTACCAACACCCTAGCATCACACCTCCCAACCTAAATATTGCTAGTCCCTAGTAATACAAAACTTCTGAATGAAAATATATTTACAATGACATTTTCGTTGGTCATCCGGTTGTATTTAGCATATGCAAAAGCCGTTAAATCCCTTGGTTTTCTCTAGTGGACGAGTGTTGTCTCGTGAGGGTTTCCAATGAAGCTACCCATAAACTTTGATCGAATAGATGTGTATATATAATATGTCTTATTAGAGTGAGTTAGCACTGTAATTGTTGAGACACCAAACCCTCAATTTCGAATTGTTTCCCAAACACTTCTCTTTCATAGGTACGTACTCTATACAAAAATACAAAAATAAACAATTGTTACATTGGTATTTGAAATTCCCTATATGGTAAGAATAATCATTCTAGCAACAAGAATTATTATATAACAAACATTATTCTTTATAACCTTCCATGGATTGTTTGATTCGACAAACCTCCTAGAATGCCGTCGGCAAAAATTTTCTCCGATTATAGTGACTTTACTCTCAAGAGACATGTGATCAAAAGAAGGCTAATTGTAAATTTACATGCACAAAAATGTGGGAGTGAACTCTAAGGAAGCAGACTAATTATGTTTGGCATAATCTCATGGAAGAATATTGATACAAATAAAGTAATACTGTTAAAGTACCCCAGACTTTTAATTGACATCCTACATGCATCAGACCAAAGATCAATTAGGGCTTTTTCAAGTTGTAATGTGGCAAGGGGTCAGTGGTTAACGAAATGACGGATAAGAGGAGTTCAAGATGGGTTATCCAATTTGGTTATACTTCTACTCCTTCTTTTCTTCATCTTGTCTTTGAGAAAATCATTCCTGCTTTTCATTTCATTCCCTTTCTCTTTCAAATCACAATTCTTTGTCTAGATTGACTTCTTTTGTATTTTCTTTCTTTGCTCATCTCATTCTACCCTTTTGGTTTCCCTTTTCTTCTCTTATATCTAGAAAGCCCGTTTTTTAGAAAAAATGCAGAGAAATTAGATAACCCAGGTATGGATTTTGAATTCTTTTGGCTTGGTTAAAGTCTTGGTTGTACCAAAAAATATATTGTTTTGAGGTTCAATCATAGTTGACCAGAGATTATGTATCAAAAGAAATGGATAAAGCTAAAAAATTCAATAAATGGCCTAAAATCCTTTCTTAAGCATGTGCACATGTATTTGTAGCATGAACAGATTCTTTGTGGGATATGTCAATAGACTGCTCTATTTGCATCAATCAAAACAATAATAATGAGATTATTCAAGGATAGAAGGTGGAAAACCTTACTTGAGTAAGTGTTGATTTTCTTTGAAAAGTATCACAAGGCTGAAAAACTTACCATGGTATTCTTTGTTATCTCCACTACTTATGTCAAGTTTTCAAAGAATGTCGGTTATATACCAATTCCATTTTCAAGCCTGATTATTCTGCACTTTAAGATTAACAAATACCTATGTACATTTGATATTTAAGCATAGAGAAAATACCATTTTTCAAAGAAATGTGGTTTTAAATCTGGATTATTAGATTAGGTGTCAAACCAATTATGTGCTTAGTCAATTTAACAAGCAATCTCGATATTTACATCGATTCCATCAATCATTAACAAATAACAATGTAGTGCTAAATCCAACACATACATTTAGAAGCTAAATATAATAAAACTAAATCATTCATGTCAAAACATATCATAGTTTAAAACCCCAAGACTTAGATATTTCAAAAATAACAAACAGTCATCAATCCCTAAGTACAGAAATCACTCTCACTCTCTCACCTATCCAGAACTAGAAGGTCTGCTTGCTCCACCTCGCAAAAGACGAAGAATCTCCTCTTGTTGATAGAGGATCTCATCTTGCTTTGCTTCGATTCTAAGCATGAATTCTTGTAGCATCCGTCGGGTGTTGGTCTTTGCATTGGTCTCTGTATGGGCCTGCTCGGCTTTTCTCTTATCCTCAGCGTCCAAGGCATCTTGAAGTTCATCGGTGCCTTAGGCTGGTGGCACATATTGTCTTACCGCTGGCCGTCCGCTATAACCTTGGCTCCTTTGGAATGACACATTGTTTAAAAATCCCATTGGCTTGAGCATCTCCATCTTCGGCCTAACCTTCACTCCCTAATCCAAGCATATCTCCATCACTAGCGTGCCAAAGGGGATTGAATTCCTCTTTGCATCACATCCCTTCATCATATCAGTCAGTATCAAGGATGGGAGGTCTATGCTTTGGTTCCTCCCAATTGTGTATAGCAATTGAGCCATCTCTGAGAGGATCTCGTTCTTGCATCCAATTGGGGTAAAGTTCGAGACGACAATCAAATTGAACATGTTGTATTTGTCTGTCAACTCCACTTGACTAAGGAATCTCCTTCTTCCCTATCTAAATGTCGACAATCTCATCAACTAAACTCCCACTATGTCCATCTCCACATTCCTCCTCAGGGGATATCTAGGCCTTTGTACTCATGGTAAGGCTCCCAATTCCAAAGTGAGATCCCTTTCCAAGTTAATGTGAGCCCCCCTAACATATATCTTGATAGTCCCGTTCACAATCTCGACATTGGAATAAAATTCCCTCACCAATTCTTTCACCGCATCACCACCATTCCTCAAATACATACTCTAACCCCTAGCCTCCACGTTAGCCAAAATACCCAAATTTGTAAACTTCGACAATACAACAATTCATTTACAAACAATGGCTTGGTTTTGAAATTTTTTTTTGTACCTATCTGCTTTGAGAGCACTGGGAAAACAAGTATGATTGTATCTTCAGACCAATGGTGGCCTTCCTTCCTTTTGCTCGATCACCTCCTTCACAATGTTGAGTTCTTGATATGCCACCTTTTGCTTAGCAGGCATTTTTATTCTAGGTGGCATTTTCGGATTTTGGGGTTTTGAGGGCAAGAAAAACTTGGGATTTTTTTTGTTAAAATATGAAAAATGAGATGTAAAAGGGTTTTGGATGGTGGATTTTGGGTAGAAATGGAGAAGTAAGGAGAATTAGAGGCTTGGGTAGTGAAGGGACGAGCTAGGTTTTGAAGGACTTGAAGAGTTTTAGGCAATGTGATCTGGAGAAGACAAACCAGGTATTTGTACCCAAATAGATGTCGTTTGAACGTTACTGACATTCAAACAGGAATAGAAAGAAATTTAAAAGAAGGTTCGAATGTGAAACTGCTTTTCAAACGATAGTTGCTCCTAGTACTTTTGATGTCCTCTAGGGAACAAAGTACTATAAGCTCCTCTAGTTCGAAAGTAAAAATGGCATTCGAACGTGGAATCCTAGTTCAAACGTTCATTAGCCATTCGAACTGGAGGTGCTCATAGTACTTTGGTGTTTTGTAGAGATCAAAGTACTATGGGCTCCTACCATTCAAATGTTAAATGGCGTTCAAACGCCATAATAAAAATCAGAATTTATACACATTTATATATACATATTAAAAGAAGACTACACGCAAAAATTAAACTTGGAGAATCATGGCGTCTCAAGACAAGTCCCTACCCATGCCACAACTTCGTTGGTATTTTAGGACATTCCTTACGAGACCCACATCTTTATTTCAACAAAAAGATTTTGTACATCTAATAAAAAGGTATTTACACTTTTTACGAAAGAGTTCGGACCTTTGGCTTTCATCCAAAAAACATGTTTCTTCAAAGTTTTGTCAAGAAATTCTAATTCGAGCCTTGGCTTGTCTATA
The DNA here is from genome assembly GCA_963454935.2 of Ilex paraguariensis. NCBI lineage: Eukaryota > Viridiplantae > Streptophyta > Magnoliopsida > Aquifoliales > Aquifoliaceae > Ilex > Ilex paraguariensis. The sequence continues at coordinate 384,668 of CAUOFW020007502.1, forward strand.
TGTCAGTTGGACTATCAGTGACTCTTCAAACTTGCTGTCGCACATAATGTGTAAGTATTGGACTGGTATAGTATGGCATCTCAGGAAAATCCTTACTCTGCCCATACACTATCCAGTCTAATCGATCGAGTGCGCGACCAGAACTTAGTTCAGAACACTGATTGTATTCCTTCATGTGAATATCCTGCCACATTGTTTACAGGCACCCAGTCGTTTGACACAACAATGTTTAACAAAAGTACTTCTGCCACATAGTGGTTTCGCTTGCTCTTCTTGAATTTTAATTTTTCTCACCAATTTTGCTTTTCTCATTATCACATCATGCACATCATATGGGAATGCTTGTAAAACGCCTAAGCTAAAATGAAAAATCTTACAATCCATGCTTGCTAAGCTTAAGACACCCTAATTGGTTCTTTAACGTCTGCCAGTCACGAAGATGATTGAAGCTGCTTTTAAAGACATGATATTCATTTTTTATACACTATAAAGATTTTATAAATATGAAATACAAGACAGAATACGCAATATGATCAAGAAACAAATTTTAAAAGCACAAAATATGAACTGTAGCTTTCACCCCCAACCTAAACTCAACATTGTCCTCAATGTTTTGAATTTACAAGTATACGCAAAGTGTAGTTAGGGTTGAAAGTAGAGATCTGTTCATCTATGGATGCCTGCAAACAAAATGCACAATTTAATCATTTTTACAAAAAATAGGGTTTTGGTTAACATGGAAACTCTTTTGGGTAAGTGCAAACAGAAGAAGGAAACCCATGAGCAAATACAAAATTAAAATGAAACACATGAAACAAAAGATTGTGTCTACGGAGTGTGTGGCCATGGAGTTGAGAGAGTGAATTGTTCTAAGAGAAAAGGGAAGAAGAAGAAGTACGGTAGAAGGAAAAAGGGTTAGGGTTTGTAGGCTTTTTAAAGGCATCTGTTTGGGTCGGATTGGGTTGAATTTCTCGTCAGCTGACCCTTTTTCGTGTCAGCAACTGCGAATCTATCTTGAATATTTGAGATCCATTAAAAAATGGATTCCATATCTTTAACAAACTCTTCATAAAATGGCTTTAAACGTTGTACATTAAAAGTAAAAATATCACCATTTGACGAATTATGTACTTCTACCACTCCATGTCCAAACACTTGCCTTACAATGTAAGGTCCAATCCATTTTGATATCAACTTATCATGAAACAGGCGGAGCCTTGAATTGAAGAGGAGGACTTTCTGTGAAAGGGTAAAGGATTTTCTCACCATGTTTTTATCATGAAAAGCTTTCATCATTTCCTTTGCAATTTTAGCATTGTCATATGCCTCATTCCTCAACTATTCTAACTCATTTATCTGAAGTTTTCTTGAAATTTCAGCCTTGTCTAGGCCAAAGTTCATGGTTTTAATAGCTCAGTATGATCTGTGTTCCAATTCCACAGGTAGGTGACAAGGCTTGCTATAAACTAATCAATAAAGAGACATGCCCAAAATTATTTTAAAGGCAGTAAGATATTCCTGGAGTGCATTAATTAGTCTTAACAACCAATGTTTACGGTTTGGGTTTTCCCTTTTTCCTAAAATTATTTTGATCTCCCGATTAGCCAATTTAGCCTATCCACTAGTTTGTGGATGGTAAGGGGTTGCAATTTTATAAGAAATCAAATACTTTTTCATAAAATTCCCAAAAGAATGATTGCAAAAATGAGCACTCCCATCCCTTATAATGGATTTAGGAATTCCAAACTTGGACAAAATATTTTGTTTTAAAAATTTGATCACTGTTTGGTGATTATTATTTCAGCATGGAATTGCTTCAACCCATTTGGACACATAATCAATAACCACTAAAATATATAGATAGCCAAATGAAGGGGAAAATGGTCCTATGAAATTGATGCCCCAACAATAAAAAACTTCAATTATTAGAATGGGGTTCAAGGGCATCATGTTTCTTTTAAAAATACTTCTCAACATTTGGCATCTATCACATGTTAGATAGAAGGCATAGACATCTTTAAAAAGTGTGGGCCAATAAAATCCACACTATAATATTTGTGCAGTGGGTTTTTTAGATGAACAATGGCCACCACATGCTTTAGAATGACAAAAAGATATTACCCATTTGCTCTATTGATTGGAGATACAACCCCTTATTTTTTTATCCTTATAATACTTAAACACGTATGGATCCTCCCAAAATAAATTCTGAACTTCCCTCATAAATTTCTTCTTATCCATCATTGTGAATGAAGGAGGAAATGTACCAGTAGCAAGGAAGTTAGCCATATTTGTGTACCATGGTGTTTACACGATTGTGAACAGTTGTTCATCAGAGAAATTTTCATTAATTGGTAGCCCATCCTCATGAAATTCATATGTCAGCCTGGATAGATGATTTGCCACTACATTCTTGATAGCTTTCTTGTCCTTAATGATTAGGTCAAACTTTTGCAATAAGAGTATTCATCTCAAGAGCCATGGCTTGGCATCTTTCTTTGTGGGCAAGAACTTTAATGCTACATGATTAGTAAACACAATGACAGATGAACCAACAAGGTAAGAACAAAGTTTCTCGAGAGCAAAAACCATTACAAGCAATTCTTTTTCAGTTGTGGAAAATTCATTTTTTCTCCTTTCTTTGACCTAACACCGCTCAAACAACATAGTCACTTGCATCACATATCAATTCAAATGGTAGAGTCCAGTTAGGAGGTTGCATTGTTGGGGAAGAAATCAACATACTCTTGAGCTTATTAAAAGCTTGTTGGCATGTTCCATTCCATTCAAAGGTTACATGTTGACTTAGGAGATAACACATGGGTTTTAATATGGTATTGAAGTCTTTTATGAATCTCCTATAAAGCCTTGCATGTCCTAGAAATGATCGGACATCTTTAACAGTCTTGGGTGCAGACAAATTTTCAATCAGATCTATCTTTGCCTTGACAACTTTTATGCTTTTATACGACACAATGTGACCCAAGACAATGCCTTGTGATACCATAAAATGAAATTTCTCTCAATTAAGCACCAGATTAGTTTCCTTTCATCTTATCAACACTTTCTCTAGGTTTGTCAGACACAACTCAAATGAATTACCACAAATAGAAAAATCATCCATGAAAAATTCCAAAAATCTCTCAACCATGTCACTAAACAAACTCAACATGAACCTTTGAAATGAAGTAGGAGCGTTAGAAAGTCCAAACGACATCCTTTTGAATGTAAAGGTGCCAAAGGAGCATGTCAATGTTATTTTCTCTTGGTCATCAAGTGCTATCTTAGTTTGATTATACCCAGAATATCCATCTAGGAAACATTAGAATGCATGACCTACAATTCCTTCTAAGACTTCATCAAGAAAGAGAAAAGCAAAAAGGTCTTTCCTAGTTACCAAATTGAGTTTCTGATAGTCTATGCACATTCGCCATCCTGTGACAACCTTAGTTGGTACCAATTCATTGGCATCATCTTTAACCACTGTGACCCTGGACTTCTTAGGCAAAACTTGGGTTGGGCTAACCCATTTACTATCAAAGATAAGAAAGACTATTCCTGCATCAAATAGTTTGAGCACCTTAGTCCGTACAACCTCCTTCAAGTGGGGGTTTTGATGAGAAGGTTTTGCATCCTCCTAAAGTTATATTGCATGATTGAAAATTAATGGGCTTCTACCATTCAAATCAGCAATGGTCCATCCAATGGAGCTCTTATGATGTCTAAGGACTTCAATTAACTTAGACTCTTGCACATCTGCAAGCTTGGATGAAATGACCACTAGGTATGACTCGTTCTCCCCTAAAATTGCATATTTTAGGTCAGATGGGAGAGGGTTCAATTAAGGCATTGGTGGCTTGACACTTAATGAGAGTGGCTTTGTACCACTTAGTGAGAGTTCTTCAAAGTTGGGTGCCCATGTCCCAACAGCATGAGCGGGGCAACTATTTGGATTTTGATTTGACTATCATATGTTAACTTAGATGTGATAGGTTCCAACAGATAAGATTCAGCAGAATTTTCACAAATTGTATCATTCAAATGTTCATGTACCAAAAACTCAATGAAATTTACTTCTCTCACTTCCTTTTCCTCTCCTGGGTGCTTGGCAATATTCAAAATGTTAAACTCAAGAGTCATATTCCAAAAATTCAATTTCATGACCTCATTTCTGCAGTTGATTAATACATTTTAAGTTGCTAGGAAGGTCAACCAAGAATGATAGGAATTTGATTCCCTGGATTTATTGTTGGCAGAGTATCTAAGAAAATGAAGTCAACAGGAAAGATGAAATTATCTACTTGAACAAGGACAACCTCAACAATGCCCTTCAAAACTTTGACAGACCTACCCACCAACTGGAGTGTGATATGGGTGGGTTTGAGTTTACCCAGACCTAATTGTTGGTAGACTGAGAAAGAGCAAATTGACACTGGCTCTAAGATCCAGCAACACTTGTTCTATCCTGAAATTTCTAATGACACACGACACAATTGCATACCCTGGATCCTTGTATTTTGGAGGGATTTTGTGTTAGAGTATGGCACTGGCTTGTTCGGTTAAGAAGGCTTTTTTCTGAACATTTTGTCTTCTTTTGATTGTGCACAAGTGTTTTAGAAACTTGGCATAAGAAGGAACCAGTTTGATTGCATCTAGAAGTGGAATATTGATTTTTACATACTTAAAAAGCTCATAAATTTTTACGTAGTTATTCAACTTTTGTGCTTTCTTAAGTCTTTGAGGAAAAGGAGCAGGAATAGGACATGAATGATCTTTTCCTTTGACATTTCTGGTTCCTTTTCAATCACAGGTTTAGGCTCAACTGGTTCATTGATTGGGATTGACTTAGATTTTGGCTTTGGAATTAACGTGTCTCTAATGGTAGCACCAGATTTCGCAGTGCCCTTAAATCTGAGAGGTATGAAAAATTCTTTCAAAATCATGTTGTGGTCTGTGAACGAGATGTTGTAATCACTAATTCTGCTGAGTTGGGTTTGTTGGAAGAAATGGAGAAGAGGGAATGGGTGTGGCATTTAAGAAATGGCGGAGATGCTGTTGTTGACTTGGTGAGGGTGTTCTACTCCAACGCCGAGATCATCAATGGTGCAATCTGAACATATGTTCAAGGCACCCACATCGATGTAGATGAGGCATGTCTTTTGGAGGTAAGGAGAGAGATGCTTCGGGTACCAAACCCAATGTACCCACCTAAGAAAAATGTGGTGCTGAATGTGGTTGGGAGGGAGTTGACAGGGCAGATTGATTTGTCATGGGGAGAGAAAAAAATTTTGAAACAAGGAGAGCTTACTAACAAGTATGAGATGCTTAATTTAATTGCGGTAGCAAACCTAACCCCCATAGGAAGAAAAAAAATGAGATTTCGCCTGAAATGGCACACTTCCTCTATACACTAGGGCAAGGGCATAACATTGACCTCCCCTCGTTGATTTTGAATGAAATGAAGAAGGGTACGATGCAAAGAGGAATGCGCTTCCATTTGGTACACTTGTGACTGAGATATGCATCGATAATGGGGTGAGGGTGAGGCCGGAAGTGGACATCCAAAAGCCAATGGGGCCACTGAACAAAGGGTCATTCAAAAGAAGCCTAGGGCATAGTGGCGCCTTGGTGGCTAGGCAAGGAGTGCCCCCTCCCCAAGGAATCGATGAGGTGTAGGAGGAATTGGACGCGGAAGAAGAGATAGAGATGGAGACAGAGAAAGAGCAGCCAGATCAAGCAGGACCCAGTACGACCACCCAATGATCTCTATGGGACATCATACTTAGCATTGAAGCTAAGCAGGATGAGATCCTGAGGCTTTTGAGGGGTGGTGCTGGTGGAGCTGGTAGTGCTAGTGGTGCTGGTAGTGCTGGTGGAGCTGATGGAGATAGGGCAGAGGATTGATTTTTTCTGTTCTTAAGGGGGAGTAGTTGATTTCTGTTCTTGACTGGTTGCTATTTGTTGATTCCTCTTTGAATAGTTTTTAGGGGATTTTTGTACCGTTGTGGAGGAGTTTCTTTTGATAATTCTTGTGGATGTTTTGTGATTATTATGGATACTTGTATATGTCTTTTTAGAGTTGATTGTGGATAGTTGAAGTTATGTTTTGAATGGATGAATTGCATCATTGACATTATTGTAAAACAAGTATTCTTTATGCAATGAATGATTCTTTTTATCACTTTTATTGTTTAAAATGCATCTCTAGGATTAAAATTCTAATTCTTGTTAATAACGAAACACATGTGGATGTTAAGATTGCTTGCAAAAATGACTAAGCACATGATCAGTTTGACACCTCAACTTAACAACCACGACATAAAACCTCAATTTTTTTGGAACATCGATGCTATCACTATGCTTAAATTGTCAAATGTACATAAGTATTTTTTATTCTTGAAGTACAAGGTGATCAGACTAGAAAATGGAATCGTTATATAACTAACATTACTTGAAACACCTGACGTAATAAATGGAGATGACAAAGAAAACCATGGTAAGTCTTGAGCTTTATGATGCCATCTGGAGAGGATATCAACAATTACTCAAGGTAAACTCTTTCACTTCTAATCTTTTTCAATAATCTCATTAAACCTGTTTTGATTGATGCAACTAAAGCGATCAATTTTCATAACCCACGGGGAACTTTTGCATACATATGCACATACTTGGGAAAGGATCTTAGGCCATCTTTGGATCGACTTTGAGCCTTAGCTAATTCTTTTACAAAAGTGCATCCCTAGTCAGCTATGCTTGAGGCTTAAAAGGAATGAATTCTTTTTCACCCGTGTAATAACCAAAGCCACAAAAGCATATATTCATCATACCTTGCTATCTAATGTCTTGCACCCTCTTGTAGATCAATATGATAAAGAAAGGCAAGCAAAATAGAGAAGAAAAAGGTGGTTACTGTTCGATAAAAGTTAGTGGAATCATTTCATTTTGAAAAAAGAAATTTGAGATAGGGAATTGCCAAGAAAGTAAAAAATGGGAAAAATAAAAGAAACTCTTTTCCCAGGCAAAATGTCCAGAAACTAGAAGGAGGTGTGCAACATTGCGTAAGATAGCCTTTGATCACTATTGATGTTATTTCATTAGCCACTGACCTCTGGCCCCATTACAACCTACAAAAAGCCCTAGGTGATCTCAAGTATAATGCATATGTGTATTATCTACTACAAGTGGGGTGTGTTAACTAGAATTTCTTTATTTACATCAATATTCTTCCATGAGATTATGCCAAGGTTAAGTTTGTTTTCCTCAGAACTTCACTCTTATACTAATGATGCATGAGATTTTTTTTGACTGGCCATCTTCTGATCACATGCCACCTTTGAGAGATATGTCACTATAATTGGAGCAATTTGTTTTGCTGAGAGCATTCCTAGAGAGACTTGTGTAATCAAAACTGTCAACGGAAGGTGGGAAAAGGGAATGATTGTTATATACCAATTCTTGTTTCCAATATGACCGTCCTGCTACTCAGAGAATTTCAAAAGCTAATGCGGCAGGTGCTAATTTTTGTATAGAGTGAGTACCAATGAAAGAGAAATGTAGGTGATAAGTCACAATTGAGGGTTGAGTGTCCCAATGACCATGATGCTAATTCAATTTTTTTAGTCAGTAATCTTACACACACATTTGTTCGACTGAATGTTGTGGGTAGCTTCACTAAAAACCCTCACGAGACAACACTCGTCCACTAGGGTAAACCTGGCGGTTCAACGGCTTGCTACATAAGCTACATGAAACCGGATGACCCATGAAAAAGGCATTATGAATAGATTTATCTTTCATTGTCATTGTATTACTAGATACTAGCAATATTTAGGTTGAGGGGTGTGATTCGTGGATAAAGTTTACAATTTTTACTATGCCTTTTTGGACTAATTGTGCTTTGATGGAGTTTAAGTAATGACATTTCAAGTCCTAAAGTGAACAAAGGCTCAAGAATAACAAAAATCACACTTGAATGTAAAATCAACACAACAGGGAACAAAAGTGCAGAAGGTTGGAACAAAGCAAGAACGTTCGAACGTCCTCTGAAACCCTGCCAGGACTAGCTGCTGAGACATGGCGTGTTGCAGTCAACAAAAAGAAGAACTAGAAGTACTTGAGTACAACGTTCGAACGTCACTCCACATTCGAACGTTGTCTTGCGTGACTGAGGACCAAGATGCTGTGTGAAGCCAAGTTTGTTCAAGATGTATAGAAGTGACCAAGTTAGGGACCACACGCCACTTGAGCGGAAGAAATCAGACGCCATCTGGCATTCNATACAGTCAAGGTTGTTCAAGGCGTATGGAAGTAACCAAGTCAGTGACTACAGGCCACTTGAGTCGAAGAAATCAAACGTCATCTCACGATCGAACGCCCTCAAAGCAAAGACACAGAATGTTCGAATGTTAAGAAAAGGCAGACTTAAAGTTCAAACGCCTGATCATGTTTGAATGTCCCCCTACAGACTGCCTGTGAATAGTTAATTCCCATGGGCGGCAAACACTATTCACTTAACCTCACTTATCTCCTACCCCCTTCCCTTCCTTGCCTAAAAATACTCCCTTGTTGGGATCTTAAAAGGTCTTCTTCCTCATATAAAGAAAAGGGGGAGCAATCTTTGTTCTTGTAAAGTAAGAGTGTTTTAGTAATCTAGTTCTTGAACATTTCATGTATGTGCTTTCATTTTCCATTTATATCAACCATGATGGAAGCTTAGACTCCCCTTGTAGTTGAAGTCTTTCATTTACTTATGCTAAGTCTTTACATTCATGTTGTGACAACCATGATGGAGGCTTAGACTCCCCTTGTAGTTGTTCTTGCTTTTATTTACAAAGTATCAAGAGAGGTAGTTCATCTTTTGGTTGTGGTGGAAACCCTCCAAAAGCAACTAGCTTTCTTCTACTTTTATTGTTCATGTATTTCACTTCCTTTGCTTGAGCATCCTTCTTTCTTAGAAGAGTAAAACTCTTCCACTTTTCTAGAACTTTACCAAAGCAGTGAAGGGTGGAAAGTGATTCACTTATTCTTCATTGATGAAAAGCTCATTGTTTACTTTGCTATACTTAGTAACTTCTCTACTTAGAGGGATGAGTAGCACTCACTTGTCTAGCTTCGCCAAGGCCACGAAAAGTGAGTAGTTCCTCATTCACTCTTTAGTAAGGGGGATGAATATGTAAAGATTATCCAAAAGTTATGTTGTGCAACTTCTTCATGCTTTAATGCTTTATACACCATCTGTTCATTGGACGATTGAATGTACCTAGTAAAGTGAGGTACTTTGTATAACCAAGGACTCCATCTACGATATAGATGACTCCTGCATAGAAAGACCCGTTGGTTCAATGTAAGTACCCCCACTAGATCTTCATGACAACCTTTCAGTCCCCACCATTATTACGCTTTATTCAGAGACTGGGTCATTAATGTCATGATTGGATGCCTTGTAGAAACACTTGCTTGTTTGTACACGAGTTAAGTCTCGGCATAAACAATTCTTGTAAAGTTCTAGTAAGGCATCAGAATCATGTGCTTAATTCTCATAGTCCATCTTTATCTTCCGATTAACTTGCTGTTGACACGGGAGTTAATTGAGTTATAAAGCACAAACATAACAAACGGATACTCTATTACATGTCCTGATCCTCGAGCTAAAGGGTGGCTGTTACATTTTGAGAATCTTATATTTTGTCTAGAAAACTCTGGAAAAAAATCTTCTATTCTACTCAAGAAAACTCCACCACTCCAAACACTCAAAATTTCCAAGTTACTTGGTCTCAATTATTGCTTACTTCAAAACACCAATCATAGTTTCCTGTGGATTCAACTTCGGACTTCACTGGATTATTACTACAACTTGACCGCTTGCACTTGGGTGTACACATTTCAGATCAAGTCAGTATGCTCATGTGCTCAAAGTTCACAACAAAGAAAAATATGTCATCCAATCCACACACTCTTCATAAGGTAATACAGATCAACTTTTAGATATTTTCCATTAAAATTTTTCAAAATTTTCACATATTTTTCACTAATGCAAACAAAAAATCTATTATCACAAATTTTTTTCCCAACAACATTGGTATCATGCAAATGTTGCACCTCAGCCCCCAACTTGAATCATGCATTGTCCTCAATGCAACAAAAAATATGATATGCAATGAAGGACCGTAAAAAGGTAAGTAGGGTTAGAGAGCACCTCACAAATGAGCTTTTGACAAAAGCACCAAGATTTGAAATTAAGAAAACCAATACTATACAACCAAAGAAAGTAAGTGACATAAGAGAAAAATAACATAGGGAAACAAAAGCAACTGTACACTAGAAAGCATAAACACTAGCTACTCCTTTCAAAATCCTCGAAGAATGACTTAAGTCTTTGGCCATTGACCTTGAATGTTTNGCATAGGGAAACCAAAGCAACTGTACACTAGAAAGCATAAACACTAGCTACTCCTTTCAAAATCCTCGAAGAATGACTTAAGTCTTTGGCCATTGACCTTGAATGTTTGGCCATCTTCGGGGTTTGTAATCTGAACAACTTCGTTGGGGGTAGGCTACCTTGACAAGATAGGGGCCATCCCAACGGGATCGAAGTTTTCCCTGGAAAATTGAGAGGCGATAATTGTATAAGAGCACTTTTTGACTGGGCCAGAATGATTTTTGTACAATGGAATTATCGTGAAAGATCTTAGCCCATTCCTTTGAGATTTTGGAGCTCTCATATGTATCTCATCGAATCTCTTCCAACTCATTCATTTCCATCTTCATATAGTCACCGTCCATTCTCAAGTTGAAATTTAAAGTTTTAATGGCCCAATAGGCCTTGTGTTCCATTTTGACCGACAAGTGGCAAGCCTTTTCATAAACAAGCCGGTAGGGAATGCAGTATACACATAGGGCATCGGTCAATCTTTCTGATCAGTCCTTCCTATTTGGGTTGACCATTTTTTCTAGAATGTTCTTGATCTCCCTATTGGCTAGCTCGGCTTGGCCATTTATTTGTGGGTGATAGGCAGTGGATACTTTGTGACTGATGCCATATTTGAACATTAGAGATGCCAATGACCTATTGCAAAAGTGTGATCCACCATCACTAATCATTGCACGAGGCATTCCAAACCTCGAAAAGATATTCTCCTTGAAAAACTTGACTACGACCCGGTGGTAATTAGTCTTGGTCGGGATAGCCTCCACCCATTTGGACTCATAGTCCACTACCAGGAGGATGTACAAATAACCAAGTGACATAGGGAAAGGACCCACGAAGTCGATGCCCCAATAATCGAATATTTCTATAACAAGTATTGGTGAAAGGGGCATCATGTTTCTTTGGGTCACACTACCCAACCGTTGGCATCTGTCGCATCCCTTACAAAACGAAACACAATCTTTGATAAAAGAGGGCCAGTAAAAACCTGATTGAAGAATTTTGGCTGAAGTCTTTTTCACCGAGAAATGTCCACCGCAAGCTTGTGAATGGCAAAATGGAAGGGCGTTTCGTTGTTCATTTTTAGGTATGCAACTCCTCATGATTTAATAGGGGCAGTACTTGAACAAATACGAGTTATCAAAGTAGAAGTACTTCACATCTGCCATAATTCATCTTCGATCTTCTAGGTTCCATTGCGGTGGTATCTATCCTGTTGTAAGATAGTTACATATATCAGCATACCAAGGACATACAGAATGGATTGAAAACAAATGCTCTTCAGGGAAAATGTCAGGGATAGGAATGTGCTCATCGGTCTCTTGCACCACAAGCCGGGATAAATGATCCGCCACTACGTTCTCAACTCCTTTCTTGTCCTTGATCGTCAAGTTAAATTCTTGTAGGAGGAGGATCCACCTAATGAGTCTCGATTTTGCATCCTGCTTAAACAACAAATACTTCAAAGCAGAGTGATCAGTAAAGACAACAATACGCGAACAAATGATGTACGAACGAAATTTATCTAAGACAAATACTATTGCTAGCAACTCTTTCCCGGTGGTAGTGTAATTCATCTGAGCCTCACCAAGTGTTTTGCTAGCATAGTGTAACACATATGGTTTATTTTCCTCCCTCTGACCGAGCATTGTGCCAACCACGTAATCACTCGCGTCGCACTTGAGCTCAAAAGATAGATCCTAATTGGGTGGTCGCATGATCGGAGGTGTGACTAGCATATTTTTAAGTTTTTTAAAGGATGCCTCACAATCATCTGACCACTCAAATGGGACCATGCTAGACAGCAAGTTGGTTAAGGGTCTGGCCAATGCTCTAAAATTATTTATGAATCAACAATAAAAACCTGCATGGCCCAAAAATGACCGAATGCCCTTGATGGCTTCTAGTGTGGGGAGGTTGGAGATGGCCTCCACCTTGGATTTATCGACTTCAATTCCCCTTGTCGAAACTATATGGCGAAGCACAATTTCTTCCGCCACCATAAAGTGACACTTTTCCCAATTCAAGACTAGATTCTTCTCCTCACNATCTTTGAGAAAGAGAGAGGAAGGAGAAAACAATGAGTGTGTATTGTAGTAAAGAGTTTTTTGTTGCATACTCGTCTTGCCTTTTGCAAGGAGTATTTATACCTCAAAAGCTCATGATTGCTGTCAGTGTAGTCAGTAGGTGATCATTAGGTACAGGCAGTGTGCGCACTGATTCTGATGAGGAATGTCTTCTCTTCTTAACTGCTCGGGGTCCCGAGCNCCTAAAAATCCCCATCATACAGCGTTGAAACGTCCCTAGAGCATTGCATAGTCCAAATGGCAGGAGGCGGTAGGCAAAGGTACCATAGGGGTATGTGAAGGTGGTCTTCTCTTGATCCTCCAAAGCAATCTCAATATGATTGTAGCCAGAGTATCAATCTAAAAAGTAGTAGAATAGATGCCCCGCTACTCATTCTCGAACTTGATTAAGGAATGGCAATGGGAAGTGGTCTTTTCTTGTGCAAGCATTCAACTTTCGGTAATCAATGCACACCCTCCATCCGGTAATCACTCTTGTAGGTATAAGTTCATTCTTGTCATTCTTCACCACCGTAACTCTGGATTTCTTAGGTACTATTACTGTGGCGCTAACCCACTTACTATTGGTGATTGGAAAAATGATCCCCACATCAAATAGTTTCAGAACATCATCCCTCACCACCTCTTTCATGTTGGGATTCAACCGTCTTTGTGGTTGTCAAGAAGGTTTGGAATCCTCCTCAAAATATATGTGATGGGTGCAAATGAGGGGGCTTATCCCCTTGATATCTGTAATGGTCCACCCAATTGCTCCTTTATGCTTTCTGAAAACCTCCAAGAGTTATTTTTCTTGTTCCATGTTCAATGTAGAGCTAATGACCCCCGAAAATGTTTCACCTTCTCCAAGGTAGGTGTACTTCAAATGGGAGGGCAAGGGCTTCAACTCCAAGTTGGGCTTTTGTTCATCCGACAAAAATATTTTCTTTTCTTAGTGGGGTAACTCTTCGAATGTAGGGATCCACCTTTCCATCCCCTTTAAATCTTCTACCTCCTCTTGCTCATCATAATTATCAAGATCCACAATTCCTTCTTCCTTGAATTTCAACATCTCCTCAAGCTCCAAGTGCTCCTCAACCAGAGTGTTGATTCTATTGACCTCGCTTACTTCCTCATCATCACCCAGTTGCTTTGANCATCTCCTCACGCTCTAAGTGCTCCTCAACCAGAGTGTTGATTCTATTGACCTCGCTTACTTCCTCATCATCACCCAGTTGCTTTGACAAGTTGTACATTGAGCTCCATTGTCATATTTCCAAATGCCAACTTCATTAGATTGTTCTTGCAATTTATCACGACACTAGATGTAGCAAGAAAGGGTCTTCCAGTATTATGGGAATTCGGGAGCTAAGGTTTGCAACAGGGTGTGTATCAAGCACAATGAAATCCACAGGGATGTAAAATTTATCAATTTCAATCAAGATATCCTCAACTACTCCCCTTGGTGTATGGATATTATGATCCGCAAATTAAAGCGTGATTGAGGTGGGTTTCAACTCCTCAAGCTGAAGCTGTTGATACGCAGAGTAGGGAAGAAGATTCACACTTGCCCCCAAATCAAGGAGTGTTTGCTCCACTTGACAATTTCCAATGGTGATGGCTATGGTTGGACAACCGAGTTCTTTGAATTTACTAGGAGTGTTGGTCCTCAATATTGAGCTCACTTGTTACGTGAGGAATGCCTTCTTGTGGATATTCAATCTCCTTTTCACCGTGTATAGATCCTTCAAAATTTTAGCATAAGATGGGATTTGCTTGATGGTGTCAAGGAGTGGAATGTTAATCTTCACCTGCTTAAACATTTCCAAAATATCAACATAATTAGCCACTTTGATAGGTGGCCTCAAACGACTCGGGAAAGGGCTAGGCATAGGAGGAATAAACACACAATCATCAATTAATTTTTCTTTCTCAACAACCTCTATTTCTTTCTCTCTGCTCATTGCACTCTTGTTAGCGTCACTCAAGATATATTTTCCTTTTGGCAATGTGGTCGTCGGTGAGACCATTGGCAAAATGGTTTTGTCCATTCTTTGCCACTATGGAGGGTAGTGATAGCTTTGAGTTGCTCGCAACTCTCTCTCAAAGGCTCCGATGACTGAACAATGTGTTGACCCCTAGGGTTCTTTTGTGGTTCAGTTGGGAACTTCCCATTTTCTTGTGGAGTTTGTCAACTTTGTGAGTTGGGCTCTTAGATTATTAATGGCTGTGGCATTTTGGTTATTGAAGGCGGTTTAGCTTTGAATGAAGGAATGGACCATATCCTCCAAATTCCTTTTGTGAGGAGGTTGGTATGTGGATGAATTGGACGGTCCTTGAGAAAAATTTTGTGAAGGAGGACTTGGAGAAAAATTTTGTGGTGGCGGGTTTGACTGATACCCTTGTGGATTGGTCCTTGGGTATTGAGAGCTAGATGCCTGCCCTTGGCCATGATATTGGTTTTGCTTGGGAGGCATGAGAGATGAATATGCACTTGACTCGTGATGAATGGGGTTCTCATTTCTCCAACTGAAATTTGGGTGATTACTCCACCCCGGATTATAGGTGTTCAAATTTGGAGAAAATGATTGTCTTGGTTGGTTGAATGCATGGACTTGTTCACGGTATGCTTCCTTAAGTGTTGGAATAGTAGGACATTCCGATGTGGAATGCTCTACATTCTCACAGATTACACATCCCTCCACAATGTTGGACACCTCGTGTCTCCGATTTACTTCAAGACTCTCAACTTTCCTTGACAATTTAGCAATTTTTGAAATTAAATATTCTTGGTCTCTCAAATCATATATCCCTCCCCCTTGTGGTCGACTACTACCCTAGGACGTCCTAGGTATATCGTTGGGATCCCTAATGTCCCAAGATTGTGCATATTGGGCAAGTGTACTAAAGTAGTCCAGGGCCTCATCAGAGTCTTTGTTCAAGAACTCGTCATTGCACATCAGGTCAATAAATTGCCTATGGCTTGATGTGATTCCTTCATAGAAGAAACTTACCAGTTGCCATGATTCAAAGCCATGGTGTGGTATGGATTGTATCAAATCCTTGTAGCAATCCTAGCATTGATAAAATTGTTCATTAGGCTTCTTAGAAAAATTTTGAATTTCTTTTTTAAAGGCAGTGATTCTATGAACGGGAAAAAATTTGTTCAAAAATTCAGAGAGCATTTGAGCCCAAGAGGTAATGGATCGAGGCCACAAGGCATACAACCATGATTTGGCTTTGTCCTCCGTAGCATAGTTAGCATTGAAGGTTGCAACTATATCCTCAAACTCCCTTATGTGCAAGTAGGGATTTTCCTTTTCAATCCCATGGAATGTAGGAAGTAGTTGCAACATCCCTGGCTTAACTTGGAAAAGATGAGCTTGGACCAGTAAATGGATGCAAGAGGGTGTGGTGCTACAGGTTGGTTGAAGGAAATCCCATATAGACCTCGTCCAAGGGTCCATTGGGATGTTATTCCCTTTATTCACGGGAGGGGGATATTGTATCCATGGATTAGGCATTCTAGATTCGGGAACTCCCTCACCCCTTGGAACATTTGGCATTCTAGTTTCGGGCATTCCCCCACCCCTTTGAACATTTGGCATTCTAGGTTCGGGAACTCCCCCACCCCTTTGAGCATTTGGATTGGCATCAAGATTATCAAAATTATCACCCGCATCCTCAGGTGGGTTTTGGTCAATATTCATGTTGGGGTCTAAGGGTTGTCTAACCAATCGGTTTCGTTTGTCCCTTTCCCACATGCAGTAAACTATCTACAAATAAAATTATACACAAATGAGAATATATATACACGAAACAACGTACCTCAGCCCATAATGATGATCACGGGACTTACCTTCGTCTTCCAAAAATCACCTTCTCGATTGGACACTTGCCTTCCTCGACAACGGCGCCAAAAATGCTTGATTAATTTCCTTGTTATCTCTAACCCCTAAATATCATCCCTCAAAATGCATTTTATATTGATGGAGGAGAATGTCACTCTCCCTTTAAGTAGTGTCAAAAGAAAGGGCAAGGAGATGGAAAAATGAGATGGTGGAAATGTGTTGTGTATGAACAAAAATGCTCCCCAAGCGCAAGGAAATTTTTGTGGATCGTGTTTTACTTGGAGGTATTCCAAAGTCGTTTCCACGGGAAAGGATGTGAACTAAAGGTAAGGTGATTTTTGGGTGAAAGAAAGTGTAAAATCTTTTGTTGTTGAAAATTGTTTGGTGAAGTGTGTTTTGGTGAAAATGAAATGAGAAACACACGTTAGCTAATGCAAGAGGTCACTCCAATAGGGATACCATCTCAACTCGAATCCTTCCTCCAATAGAGTATAAATGTTCGATTGATTCATGGGAAGCTAGGGATAAGATGTGTGAGTATCTAAGCATAAACCGTGACTAGGCCTACGGAATATCAAAGACTCATCAACTTATCCACCCTCAACCTAGTCAAACTGAACCATTGAACTCTGAAAGAAGGGAGGAGAATGTGTTCAAATGGCATCCCCAAGTGGAGGTTCCTCTTGGTTTTGCCAACTAAAGGATTTAGCTACTCATACTTGGGATGAAATTAACAATGAAATGAGAATGCATTGCAATGGAATGAAGTTCTTGAGTAACTAAATGGAAGCAAACATAAGCTATAAGTGAAAGCAATGAATACCCATTTTACAGCTAGGAAGGAATGAAGAACATAAATGCATTAATGGTGGAAGCTTTAAATGGGAGATAAACTTGCAATGAACTTGTAGGAACTACCATTAATGGCATTTAATGAAGCTCAAAAGATTCATACAGGAGATTACAAGACAATGTATTGAAGAAAATGTAAAAATCTCAATTTATCTCTCTATAACACTATTCATCATCTTCTCCAAACTTTTTTTTTCTCTCTCTCTCTATATATCTGTGTAATGTGTAGAATGCTGAATACTAGAGTCATTTCCCCCCAAAAATGTCTATAGTCTCCTCCCCCTACTGAGTGATGTGAGTTCCATCCATAGGCTGTAGGTTGGACAGGGAAGTGCAGACCCTTGTCTGCACACACATCAACTCTCTCTCCTCTCTCCTCATTGATCACCATGGCTCCAAAAAAAGGTGTGAAAAGGATGAAAATTGTTGTGGGTGTGTCAGAGAGGTGTGGGAGATATGATGGTGGGACCCTCAAAGTAGCAGAGGATGATTTGCAAATTTTGGGCAAATTCAGCAAAGCGTACCGGTATGTCAAACTCTGGAGGCCTAAGCGTACCGGTACGCGTTTGCCTATTTTCTAATTTCTTGATCTTGTGATTTCTTGAGCTATCCACAGGCCATCATTTCATCCTCATTCACCTCAACATATCTGGGAAGGCCTTAAGAAGCATTATTTATCATATCTTTTCCAGCAAAGATCAAATATCTTTGTTAATAGCTCACATAGTGCAAATCTAAACATTCAATCCCCAAAAGCAAGTGAAAGAGAGATGATTAGCACATGGTATATGCAATGTTTTTGTGCTAATCAATAATTGCACTTTATCCACCTTTACATTAAAGAGGGGTGCATTTGTAGGAAACAAAAAATAAGAGGGCACACTGTTTCATGTGGGATGCAAATAATCCCATAGTGTTCGAATATTAGGAACTTCCCCCTCTCTCTTTGAGAAAATTTCCCTTCTCTTCTATGGTTGGCCATACGATTATCAAAAGAGTCTTTTTTTTATCAAGGTGAAGATGGTTTAGATTGATTTACAGACCCAATAGATTCTTCTGGCAGATTTGGAAAATGAGGATCATCCATAGACATAAAATAAGAATTATATACAATAAATAAAAAGTATATACAACAAATGAGTGTGTTTTCACTTTTTGCTTTAAACACCTTTTGGTGCCCTAGCAACGATGCAAACAATATGACTTGATTTGAAATATATACACCCAAGTGCAGGTGGTCAAGTTGTAGTTATAATCCAGTTAAGTCTGAAGTCAAATCCACAGGGAACTACTGTTGGTGTTTTTGAGTAAATAGTGACAGAGACCAAAATATAATATTCTCTTGGAATTTTTGGACAGAAAATAAGATTCTCTTAAATGAAAGAGTCACCCTTTAGCTTGAGGATTTGGACATGTAGTCAATCATCCGGTTGTTATATTTTTGCTTGAGAACTCAATTAACCCATATGTTAACAACAAGTTAATTGGAGGATAAAGATAGACTGTGAGAACTAAGAGCACATTTTTGATGCCTTTGTAGAGATTTACAAGAATTGTCAGTGTCGGGACTCAACTCGTCTACAAACAAGTAGGTAATTCTACAAGTCATCCAACCACAGTGATATTATTCCATTCTTTAGTTAATGCACAATAATACTAAAGAGTTAAATCTAGTCATGAAGATCTAGTTGGAGTAGTTGCAAAGATCCAATGAATCCTCCTATAGCAAGAGTCATCTTGTCTTAGAAAGGACTCATGATTGTACAAAGTACCTTAGCTTCAATAAGCAATTAAAAGATAAAGCATTAAGTATAAATGAAATGTGCAAAAATAACTTTCGAATGATTTATACATGTCCATCATCTCTTACTAAAGAGTGAATGAGAAACTACTCACTTTTCATGGCTTTGAGAAAGCTAGAAAAGTGAGTGATCCTCATCCCTCCTAGTAGAGGAGTTACAAGATAAACTATAATACATAATAAGCCTATCTTCGACAAAGATTGAGTGAATCACTACCCACCCTTAAAGGTCACAAGGGATCTAGAAAGGTGAGAGAGTTTTACTCCTCTAAGTGAAGAAGTAAGCTTTTACAATGGAAGCTAATGAAACTAATAATGAAAATAAAAGAAAGCTAGTTACATTTGGAGGGTTTCTTCCTCTTCCAAAAGATGGCTCTTTAACAAGATCCTATGGAAAGTATTTATAGGCAAGGAGGAGGAAGTAGAAGGAGGGTAAAAGAATAGTTCTAGGTCCTAAAATTTTAGGTGAATGCCCAAAAATCTGGATGGAAATCTAATCTTCCTGCTATGTGTTTGGGAATAATGTTCGAACGGTGTTGGCTTTCAAATGTGGAAACCTGTCTTCTTTGATAGGCGTTTGAACACTATTGGAGTTTGAATGTGGTACTCAAGTGGCTCTTGTCACCCACAGTAGATGGCTACAACAAGCCACGTCTGATCACCCTAGTAGTCTTTTTGGGGGTCCTCAAATAATTCAAGAGAGCGTTCAACTATGGATTGGCATTCGAACGTTGTACTCAAATATCTCTTGTTTTTCTCAGGGAATAGATACAACATGCCACGTGCCATCACCCTAGCAATGTCCTGGGGGCCCTTAATTATTGCAAGACGACATTCGAACGTGGATGCTTTGCTTCCTCCTTCTCCAATTCACTTCCTGAACACGTTGGTGTCGCTTGAAATTTTTTTATTCATTGACTTTAGGCCTTTGTACAACTTTTTCCTAAAATTTCATAATTTAAACTCCATCAAAGCATAATTAGTCTTGTAAGTGCATAGTGAAACGCTAATTTTAATTATGCATCAATAAGCATGTAATATAAATTGTAATAATACAATTTGATTGCATAATTATATGAGATGCAAATGTATATTATATTGTATATGCAATGTTTGCACTACATTCATGGGCATTGGCATGAGCGTGAATGTGTGGGTGCATAGGTTAGTCAATCACCACATGGTGAATTGATGGGTGGACTCGGAATGTTTGGATCAAGGTCAAATTAAGTTGCATGGAACATTGCATAGAAAAATTGTGTCGGATATAGCAAGATGAGATAGATTCTCCCTTGGGTGCTAGGCCCGGTTACTTGGTTCACTCGCTTGAGTGGTGCAATTCCAAAAAGTGTGCCATCATACTTAGATTTGGAGGTATGATTCCCTCAAATGTCATGCCGGTAGGTAGACCGTTGGTGTGATGTTCAAAAATTACCTGCCCAACAAAGACACATAGTTAATGAATGGTCATTGGAAGCGTAACATTAATGGGAAGGGATTGGAATGCCCAGTTTATGTCATGGCATAGTATCGTGTGTCATGTGTGGGAACCCGGGAGGCAGTCTAGAGTTTGGACATGAATTCATGAGAAATCATTAATAATTTGTATGTTTGGCATCATATATATATGTTGCTTAGGATATATACTTGATGTGGTGACTTGCATGAGACATTTCATATGCATCTGGGTTGGAAAATCACCTCCTTAGAAGATACTTTATTCAATGTGGCTCATCCTTTACAGGATACATTTCAGGTGTTGGACAAGGGCCAGCGGACGACCCTCACTTAGGCCTGTGTTGATGATAGAGATGGATTTTGTCTCTTAAATTACATTTTATAACTAATAATGTAATTTTGTTTTGGCCTTGTATAAATTATGTACGCACATTGTATTTTGACAACGACATGTAATAGGATATTATTCTTTTATAAAACAAATGAATGGAATAGGTGTTGAATGAGTTTATTGGTTAAAAGTTAGATTTTAGGGAGTTTAGGGGAAATCTGGGCTCTAAGTACCAGTACCTCAAAAGTACTTCACATCTAGAGAGCTCAGGTACCAATACCTAGGCTCATAGGTACCGCTACCCCACTGATAGTAGGCTCAGATATTAGTACCTAGGCTCACAAGTATCAGTACCATGCTGTCAGGGACCCAGATACTGGTACCACGAGGTCAAGGGCCCAATTACCAGTACCAAGCAACCATAAGGCTTAGGTACCAACACCACTTATTACAGGTACTAGTACCTCTTCTCAAAAATTAAAATTTGAAATGTAACCTTGCTGAGCCTTCACATTTTGAGCTCTTTTATTTGTATGATGTAATTGGTTGAATAATAACCTTGGAATGGTCGTATGATTATTGTATGCACATGATACATATTGGGTAGAGCTCCAATACAAAGGAGCCTCTACCCAAATTCTATTTTGTTTATGATCTTGGTGAATAGGGTGTAACGATATGGTATTAGGTTATACGATACTCATGGGTATTTTCATGGGCTAATGGTAGATCAACAAGTTTAGAGAGGACCCCCCGATTTTTGGGCATCACAGAGCAACTCACTAATCTATGCATCATAGCTTTAGAAGTGAATGATAAGGTATACTCTCCATCCAATGAAAATAAAAATATATCTTATAATGAAATGTGTGATGCTATGAGTGAGTTGCATGATGATTTACTTGTTTTAACCAAAAAGTATAAGGATCTCAAAAATAAGTTGGTTTGTTTATCAAATGAAAATGATGTATTGAAAAAGGAAAATGAAAAATTGAAAGTTAAAAATAAGTTCTTGAAGAATAAATCTCATGATGCATCACTTATTAATAAATTGAAAAATGAGAATAATGAATTGAGGAATAAAAATTTTGATTGTAATTCCATTATTTTAAAATTCACAAAAGGAAGTGAAAGACTAGAAAAATTATGTTCTAATCAAAGATATGTTGTTGATAAAGTTAGTTTAGGATATAATAATGATCAAAAACAAAGGGTGTACAAACACTTCTTTGTTAGAGAATCCAAATCAAATACTTCAAATTCTTGTTAATTAATATCAAAAAATTTGACATCATGCATATAATTATTTTATTAGAAAATCACATCAAAATGCATATACTAACTATAAATGACCCAACACAAAGTTTGTACCAAAATCAAACTATTAAACCTTTTGTCTAGGTTTGTTTCAAGTCTACCTACAAAACCAACAAATAGTTCCTTGATAGTGGATGCCCAAGACATATGACAATAGATATCTCAAAATTTACTCAACTATCAAAGGAAGATGGTGGATATATAACTTTGGGAGATAACGCCAAAGGTAAAATTGTTGGTATTGGCAATGTGGGTAAGAAGTTCTTCCTATTATTGCCAATGTGGTTTTGGTAAATGACTTGAAACATAATCTATTTTGTATTATCCGAATATTTCACAAGGCATATAGAGTTACATTTGATGCTAACACGTGCAAATTTGGAAATGTTTGATAATTGCACTCTATGTGAGATCCTGGTGTCCCACATCGGTTAGGGAGGGAAAAGTTGCTAGACTTATTAGTAAACCCCCTGCCTTATATGGCATAAGGCCTTTTCCTAGGGTACTAGGAGGAACAAATTCGTGAGGGCCAGTGGGCCCAAAGTGGATAATATTATGCCATGTGGAGGGTGGGGTGTTGCAAATGGTATCAGAGTCGACCCATGCCTGTATCGAGTGTGGGCCCCTGCCGTGCTCGCGTGCATGTGGGCAGGCAGGTAGCTGGCGAGCTGCTGCACGGGGACGTGCAGCCCGAAGGGGGTCGATTCTGAGATCCTGGTGTCCTACATCGGTTAGGGAGGGGAAAGTTGTTGGGCTTATTAGTAAGCCCCTCGCCTTACATGGCATAAGGCCTTTTCCTAGGGGTACTAGGAGGAACAAAGCCCTGAGGGCCAGTGGGCCCAAAGTGGACAATATTATGCCATGTAGAGGGTGGGTGGTTACAAGATTGTGAGATCCTGGTGTCCATTATGGGTTAGGGAGGGAAAGGTTGCTAGGCATATTAGTAAGCCCCTCGCCTAACATGGCATATGGCCTCTTCCTAGGGGTATTGGGAGGAACAAAGCCGTGAGGGCCAGTGGGCCCAAAGCTGACAATATTATGACATATGGAGGGTGGGGTGTTACAAGTGGTATCAGAGCCAACCCTCGCCTGGATCGAGTATGGGCCCCTGCCGTGCTCGCGTGCATGTGGGCGGGCAGGTAGCTGGTGAGCTGCTGCATGGGGACATGCAGCCCTAGGGGGGTGGATTGTGAGATCCTGGTGTCTCACATCAGTTAGGGAGGAAAATGTTGTTGGGCTTATTGGTAAACCCCTTGCCTTACGTGGCATAAAGCCTTTTCCCAGGGGTACTGGGAGGAACAAAGCCATGAGGGCCAATGGGCCCAAAGCGGACAATATTATGCCATGTGGAGGGTGGGGTGTTACATTCTATTTATAGCTAAAAGAGTTGAAAATGTATATGTTGTTGATTTAGATGACTTACTTGATCAAAAGGTTAAATGTCTATCTGTAGTAAAAGATGAACCCTGGTTATGGAATAGAAGATTGGGCCATTGAATACTTTATCTAAACTCATTAGAGAAGATTTATTAATTGATCTACCTAAAATAAAATTTGAAAAAGATAAAGTGTCCCAACCTTTCCAACAAGGAAAACAATGTAAGAGTCTATTTAAATCTAAAAATGTGGTATCAACTTCTAGACCTTTGGAATTAATTCATATAGACTTCTTTGAACCATCAAATGTAATAAGTGTTGGAGAAAAAAGCTATGCCTTCGTTATTATAGATGACTTCTCTATATATGCTTGGATATATTGCTTAAGACATAAAGATGACGCCTTAGAAATATTTAAAAATTATTGTCAACAAGTTCAAAATGAAAAATGTTATACGATAACTCATGTTAGAAGTGACTATGGGGTGAGTTTGATCAAAATAAATTTGAGGAATTTTGTTTAGAAAAAGGATATGAACTTGAATTTTCAGCACTTAGAACAAATCCACAAAATGGCGTAGTTGAAAGAAAGAATAGGACAATAGTTGAAATGAGTAGAACAATGGTTAATTCATATAACTTGCCTAAGTATTTTTGGGTTGAAGCCGTAAATTGTGTGTTATATCCTATATAGGGTTCCTATTAGACCAATAATCAAAAAGACCCCCTATGAGTTTTGGAACAATAGGAAACCTAAGACAAGATATTTTAAAGTTTTTGGATGTAAATGCGTTGTCATAAACCCCAAAGACCACTTAGAATTATTTGATGCTAAATCGGATGAAAAAATTTTCTTTGCAGATATTCCAACTCACGACAAAGCATATAGAGTGTTTATGTAAAATTCGGGTAAATTTAAACTTTTTTCGAAAAAGGGTAAAATGGTAATTTGTCACTACAGTATGAGCTGTAAACCTGAAATTTTTTAGAACTCAGATGACGAAACGGATCTCACCGTTGGATTCATCTCGCAAAATCTAATCACCACATCAAATTTCATTGAATTCCGACATAGTAGAATTTTTTGTGTTTTACGAGACGGTCGAGTCTCGTGCGACCCGAAAATGGGATTTTGATAAAAAAATTTTGAAAGTTAGAAAATAATTTAAAGCAAATTAAAATAAAAATATTTTGAACCTGAAGCAGGACGTAATTTAATCGTTTCGGGGCTAAAACGGACCCGGGAAAATAGGGTCATGTGGCTTGTTGTGGACCAAGTGTTGGGAGGCTATAAATAGGGGATGAAAATCAGATTTTCTCCCATATTCATCAGCCAGTTCCAACATGAGAGAAAGAAAGGGAAAAGAGAGAGTTCTCCACCTTCTCTCTACGATCTACAAAGCTACGGTGCTCAAATCCACTTAGGGCAAGAACAAAAGTCAGTCTCCTCGTTGAGGGCTACACGACCACACCAAAAATGAGGGATTTCACCGAAGTTTCAAAATGAAGTTTCGTGGAATCAAGGCCTTGGGGCAAAAATTGGGGTCTTGAAGGCTTCTACCAAGTGGGATACGCTTCAAGAGGTAGGGTTCCCTCCTACTTAGGTGTATTCCAAACCTAGGATGTTTATATGAAATGGGTAGGTTGATAGATTTAAATATCACTTGCCTATTGTTGGTGGTTTGGTGAAATGGGTAGGGCAAACTCTATCTTGAACCTGAGTGTATGGGAATTGCATAATTAAATTTCTTGGAGAAGTGTGATATGTGGGCATGTTATGTATTTACATTATGCCCTGATGAATTCAAAGTGTTGATAGCATGATTGTGTGATAAAATGCTTGGGAGTGGTGTTGTGAAAATAGTTGATGTATATACACATGCTTGTGATATATTAGAATTGATGGATTATAGAAATTATATGTTTAAAAGGAAATTATCCGTAGTATGCATTGAGAATGTTCATATGTCATCCATAGCATATTGAGCATCGTATTGTTGTTGAAATGAGGCATCATAATGCATATGCACGGGCACATCGCACTATATGGACTTTTGTGTGCATGGTTGTTTGTCAACACCACGCTCGGTGGATGACTGGTGGGCTTGAGTAAGCTTGGTCGAAGACCTGGCCGAGTCTCACGGATTACATGGTGATTAGGGTTGGGGTTAGCAAGAAGAGCGAGATGATCCCTCGGGTGTGTTGAGGAGTCGGGAAGGGCTCGAGTTGATGTGCTTGAGTGAGTCTCATCTCTTTCCATGGCATGACATCTTAAATTCCAACATTAGAGGCATATTCTTGATTTGAATGTTATGAAATTGTAGATTGTTAGCATGCGAACATTTCATAAGCATTTAGGTTGAGGAGTAGCCTATCTAGGAGATACTCTATTGAGCGTAGCTCACCCTTCATTGGAAAATATTTCAGGTACAGGGTTCATACCGGCAGACGGCCCCTATTTCGAGCCTCAAGGATGAAGAAATCCGATTTGTGGCTTTTATAGTTTATTTTGTAAAGTTTTTATGAAAAATCCATTTTGATGTGTAAATATGTGGAATTGTATGTAATAAAACTAGCATGGATCATTTGTTATGTGAAAAACCTTATTAAACATGCGTTGGATAGTTGTGGGAATGAATTGGAATTGAAAAAGGAAGGAATTGTAGAAAAATAGGCAAAACCTTCCTGAAGGTTGATCAGACCTTCCAGAAGAACTTTTCTAATAGGCAAAAACCTTCTGGTAGGTTAATATAAATTCCTATCCAGAAGCCAAAACCTTCCGGAAGGTTTACAACAACCTTCCGGTAGGTTTATGTAAATTTTTCTTTCAGAAGGTCCAAAAGGCAAAACCTTCTGATAGTTTTGTGTATATTTTTTTTCCAGAAGGTAAAATCTTCTGGAAGGTCGATGAAAAACCTTCCGGAAGAAATTTTCTAGTGGGCAAAACCTTCCGGAAGGTTTTCCAAAAATCTGAAATTATTAAGAATGCTTTGCCATTTTTTTGGGCTACGTGTCCTTTTTATTTAAATAATGTAAATGGACCATAATAGAGAATAAATTGACGTATTTTGGACCTTGGTTGGGGTCAAGTGATAAAATGTACATGGGTTACACGTGTGAGTTGCGATCCCAGCTAAGGGGAGGCTATTAATGCGATGTTGATTATGCAATAATCATG
This sequence comes from Ilex paraguariensis, assembly GCA_963454935.2. Classification (NCBI taxonomy): domain Eukaryota; kingdom Viridiplantae; phylum Streptophyta; class Magnoliopsida; order Aquifoliales; family Aquifoliaceae; genus Ilex; species Ilex paraguariensis. Next base: position 411,322 of record CAUOFW020007502.1, read on the forward strand.
GGTATTTCCACTTGTTGATGAATTATCAACGGTTGATAAAGGACCCCGCTTTTAGGGGTGTCACAACTTGGTATCAGAGCTTAAGTATACGTTTTACGTAGGACTTGATGGGCGTGGGTCTAGATTATTTCATTCATTGTGCATTACATGCTATGTGCTTAAATTGCTACATGTTTTGTGATATGTGTTATGCAAATTATATACATGATAAAATGTATATGGAAATGAACACACTTGGGTTGTAGAACATAACCTTGGGAGTGGGAAAGTGAATGAACGGGATAGTTCAAGGTGTAGATGTCTACGAACGACGGTACACGCTATACTATTGAGACAATGAAGGGATTTTCAACATTTTAACCTTGATTCCTATCCTGGGATACTAAGTTAGTATGCTATTGCTATCTGACATGTGTGTAGATGGCAAGTAGAGGAAGAGGATGTCGAGGCGGTGGGTGGAACAATAATCAACCACCACTGGCTTTCGATCAACAAGCATTTAATGAGACTATAGGCATTATGGTGGCTACTGTCGCCCAAGCTATAGTCAATGCAAATCAAGGAGGTTCAAGCAACCTCCAATAGTTTAAGGCACACAAGTCTCTAGTTTTTAAGGGAGGGGCGGATCCGATGGTGGCCGACCATTGGTTACGTCAAGTCTAAAAAGTCTTAGGGGCAATGGAAATCACCTATGATGCCACTAAGCTAAGACTAGCCATGTTCTAGCTAGAAGGAGAAGCCCAATTGTGGGGGGATTGGGTGAGCACCACCAAGAACTTAGAGACTATGACATGGGGAGAGTTCCGGGAGCTCTTTATGGGCAAGTACTTCCCAATGGCCATTCGACATGCAAAGGCCCGGGAATTCTTAGACATGAGACAAGGAACAATGACGGTGATGGAGTATGTAGCTAAGTTCACAGAGTTAGCCCGTTTCGCCGACGACTACGTGGCCACGGATATGGCCAAGGTGAGGAAGTTTGAGGATGGTCTAAAATTATCCATCCAAGGAAAGATTGTGGGCCTCCACCTACAAGATTTGGATTCAATAGTCGAGACAGCGATGACCTTTGAACGAGAGGTGGATGATGCAAGAAATATTCGGGAGGCTGGTGCAAATGATAGAAAGAAAGAAGGAGGGCCAATTCTCTTCTTCTAGTTCAGGGAAGAGGTAGAGGACTTCTACCCTACAAGGGTTTCAGGGACAGGGTCGTGGCTATCAGGGCCAAGGCCAAGGTCATTCCTCCTAAGGCGGGGGAAACTTCAGGACAACATATCAGGCAGGTCAGAGGACTTGCTATCATTGCCACCAGCCGGGTCATATGAGGAAGGATTGTCCTCAGAGGCTGGGATCTCATAGTCATGGGACATCATCTCAGTCCCAATCATCAGTGGGGCAATCACAGACACATTACATTCCTCCCTACCCTACCATGGGCTTGGGAAGCCAGTACCAATTCTAGGGTGCTACTTAGGCCCCTTCCACATCACGAGCAAGGACTCCGCAATTAGGCCAGATAGGCCAGTGTATGGGTCAAGGCCGAGGCCCGGGCATACAGGCCAGGAAATCAAGGACCCAAGGACATGACTATGCCATCACACCTCAGGCTAACCCAATGGATCAGTCTATTATCCAGGGTACATTTCTTCTCTCTCACTTATGGGCAAGAGTATTATTTGATTCAGGTGTATCTCACTTATTCATTTCTGCATCTTGCGTGAGAGATTTGGGCTTAGAGGTTGAGACCTTGGAGGAGCCATTAGATGTGAGTTTTCGCCTAGGAACTACGGTGAGTGTTAATCAAATATGTCGGGGGTTGTGAGTTAGAGATCTCAGGGATTCTACTCACCCGTGGACCTTAGAGTCCTGGACAAGTTAGAATTTAATGTCATCCTTCGGATGGACTTGTTGATGGCACACCGAGTCATCATTGATTGTGATTGAAGGAGGGTCACTGCTTATACGTCGGATGGTGTATGTTTCAAGTTTCTGGGGGAAAAGCATGATGCCTTACCCCAAGTCGTGTACGACTTCAGATGGCATGGGCAGTTAATGGGATGGCTTACGAGCCTTACCTTGGAGGATGAGGGGAGACAAGAATTGGGTCTACCTTGGGTTGTTTGTGAGTATAAGGATGTTTTTCTGGATGAACTACTGGGATTACCTCCCCATAGGGATGTGGACTGCAACATTGAGTTATATCCTGGTACTTCTCCTATTTCTATGACTTCACATAGAATGACACCTGTTGAGTTGCAAGAACTCAAAGTTCAACGACAAGAATTGTTGGACAAGGGTTTTATTAGACCGAGCACTTCACCTTAGGGTGTTCCGGTATTATTTGCCAAGAAGAAACATAAGACCCTTCGGCTATGTATAGACTACTAGCAGTTAAATTGGGTTACTATCAAGAATAGGTATCCTTTGCCGAGGATTGACGATCTGTTTGATCAGCTGAGGGGAGCGCGGGTCTACTCCAAGATAGATCTACACATGGGCTACCATCAGTTGAGGATTAGGGAGGAAGACATCCCTAAGACGGCGTTCAGAATGCGGTATGGGCACTTCGAATTCATGGTGATGTCTTTCAGATTGACGAATGCTCCAGCAACATTCATGGATCTCATGCATAGGGTGTTCCAACCCTATTTAGATCAGTTCGTCGTGGTGTTTGTTAACGACATCTTGATCTATTCCAAGACCGAGGAGGAGCATGAAAAACATCTAAGGGTTATTCTCCAGACGTCGAGAGACCACCAGTTGTACGCCAAGTTTAGCAAGTGTGAATTTTGGCTTATGGAGGTAAAGTTTTTGGGACACATGGTGTCAGATTCAGGGGTATCCGTGGACCCGAAGAAGGTTAGGGCAGTAATGAATTGGGAGAGGTTGAAGTCAATCTTCGAGATACGCAGTTTCTTAGGATTGGCGGGGTATTACAGGAGGTTCATTGAGGACTTCTCCCGACTAGCTGTACCTAGGACGAGATTGACCTAGAAGGAGGTCAAGTTTCAGTGGGATGATTTGTGCGAGAAAGCATTCCAAGAATTGAAGAGGAGGCTTACTTCAACTCCTATTTTGATTGTTCCAAAGAGAGGACAGATGTACACTATGTATTATGATGCTTCCAAGGACGGACTCGGTTGTGTTTTGATGTAGTCTAGGAGGGTGGTGACCTATGGTTCTCGGCAGCTAAAAAATTATGAGCGGAATTACCCCACGCATAACATGGAGTTGGCAACCATTGTCTTTGCCTTGAAGACTTAGCACCCCTACTTATACGGGAAGCAGTTTGAGGTATTTTTGGACCACAAAAGTCTGAAGTATATTTTTACACAGCGGGACCTCAACATGAGGCAATGCCAGTGGATGGAGTACCTGGAAGAATTCACTTTGTATTACCACCCCAGTTAGGCAAATGTGATAGCTGATGCACTCAGCCAGAAGTCGCGGGGAGTCTTGGTTAGTGTGGCTTCCCAGGAGTGGCGGATGCTTGAGACTGTAGGACAGTTTGGGCTACGATACATGGGTCAGGCTTAGGGAATTTTGGGCAGTTTGGTGGCTACGTCTTCCCTACTGAGCAGAGTGATCGAGCCCTAGAGATAGGATACAAAGATTTTATATGTTAGGGACCGAGTGCAGACGGGTACTAGTGATGAGGGCTAGGCCATTCACTCGGATGGTAGCTCTTCGGTATAGGGGAAGGGTTGTAGTTCCCTAGTTAGCGGATCTGAGAGAGGAGATCCTCAGGGAGTTTCATTACTCCCATTTTACAGTGCATCCAAGTGGCACTAAGATATACCATGATCTTCGTCGCCAATACTATTGGAGCGGGATGAAGAGAGACGTTGGAAATTTTGTTAGCCGATGTCTCACGTATCAGCAGGTAATGGCTGAGCACCAGAGACTGGCTGGATTGCTCCAGCTTTTGGAGGTAGTGGAGTGGAAGTGGGAGCATGTCACGGTGGATTTTGTCACTCACTTGCCATGGACATCGCGAGGATATGACGTGGTATAGGTGGTAGTGGACTGGCTTACCAAGTCGGCACACTTTTTGGTTGTGCGGATGACCTTCACACTAGAGGAATTCTGTAAGTTATATATACGAGAGATTGTCCGGTTGCATGGGGTGCCCATGTCTATAGTATCGAATCGGGATCTTAGGTTTATGGCTCATTTTTGGGAGAGTTTCCAGCAAGCCATGGGGATACATTTGTTGATGAGCACCGTTTTTCATCCCCAGAAGGACAGCCATTTGGAGAGGACCATCCAGACTTTAGAGGACATGCTACGAGCATGTCTCCAAGATCTCAAGGGTAGTTGGAAAGAGCACCTACCCTTAGTGGAATTCGCCTATAACAATAGTTTTCAGGCAAGTATACAGATGACACCCTATAAGGCATTATATAGGAGGCCTTGTCGTTCTCCGGTTTGTTGGACGGAGGTAGGAGATAGACCCTCTACGGTTTCAAATTTGATTAGAGACACCTCAGAGAAGGTGGACTTAATTCAGAAGCGTCTTCTTATGGCTCAGAGCCAACAGAAGAGCTATGCTGACCGACGACGACGACCTCTACAGTTTGAGGTGGGAGATCATGTCTTCTTGAAGATGATGCCTAAAAGAGGTGTGGTCAAGTTCAGAAAATGGGAAAAGTTGTCATTGAGGTTCATCGGGCCCTTCGAGGTACTCGAGAGGGTTGGCACAGTGGCTTACAGATTGGCGTTACCACCAAATTTATTCGGTGTTCATGATGTGTTCCATGTCTCTATGCTCCGAAAGTATACTCTAGATCTGACACATGTGATGGATTAGGGTGAATTGATTATTGATGCAGATGGGACCTTCGACGAAGGACCAGTGCCTATCATGGATAGCCATGAGTAGGTTTTCCAAAGGAAGACCGTTCGGCTAGTAAAAGTGCTTTGGCAACACCGAGGAGTGGAGGAGGCGACATGGGAGCATGCAGATACCATACGTACCAACTATCTATTCCTATTCGAAGATGAAGGTACAAGTTTTACAATATTAAGTATAATATTCTTGTTACATATGCATGAGGTTAAGTGTGTATGCATGTGTGAAATTCGGGGACAAAATTATTTTAAAGGGGGAATAATGTAAAACCTGGGTAAATTTGAACATTTTTTTAAAAAGGGCAAAATGGTAATTTGTCAGTGTAGTACAGGTCGTAAACCTGAAATTTTCTAGAACTCAGATGATGAAACAGACCTCACCGTTGAATTCATCTTGCAAAATTTAGTTACCATGTCAAATTTCATTGAATTATGAGATAGTCGGATTTTTTGTGTTTTACGAGGCGGTCACGTCTTGGGTCACCCAAAAATGGGATTTTGATAAAAAAATTTCAAAAGTTGGAACATAATTTAAAACAAATTAAAATAAAAATATTTTAAACTTGAACCGGGATAAAATTTAATCGTTTCGGGGCTAAAACGAACCAGAAAAAATAGGGTCATGTGGCGCGTTGTGGACCAAGCGTTGGGAGGCTATAAATAGGGGAAGAAAATCAGATTTTCTCCCCTATTCATCAACCGGTTCCAACGTGAGAGAAAAAGAGGGAAAATAGAGAGTTATCCACCTTGTCTCTACGATCTACAAAGTCACAGTGCCCAAATCCACTCGGAGCAAGAACAAAAGTTAGTCTCCTCATTGAGGGCTACACGACCACACCAAAAACAAGGGATTTCACCGAAGTTTCAAAACCAAGCTTGGTGGAATCAAGGGCTTGGGGCAAAAATTGGGGTCTTTTAGGTGTATTCCAAACCTACCAAGTGGGTTACGTTTCAAGATATAGGATTCCCTCTTACTTAGGTGTATTCGAAACCTAGGATGTTTCTATGAAATGGGTAGGTTGATAGATTTAAATATCACTTGCCTATTGTTGGTGGTTTGGTGAAATGGGTATAGGAAATGGGTAGGGCAAACTCTATCTTGAACTTGAGTGTATGGGAATTGTATAATGAAATTTCTTTGAGAAGTGTGATACGTGGGCATGCTATGTATTTACATTATGCCCTGATGAATTCAAAGTGTTGATAGCATGATTGTGTGATAACATGCTTGGAAGTGGTGTTGTGAAAATAGTTGATGTATATACACATGCTTTGATATATTGGAATTGATGGATTATGGAAATTATATGTTTAGAATGAAATTATCCATAGTATGTATTGAGATTGTTCATATGTCATCAATAGCATATTGAGCATCGTATTGTTGTTGAAATGAGGCATCATAATGCATATGCACGGGAACATCACACTATACGGGAGTGTGTGTGCATGGTTGTTTCTCAACACAACGCTCGGTGGATGATTGGTGGGCTCGAGTAAGCTTGGTCGAAGACCTGGCCGAGTCTCGTGGATTACATGGTGATTAGGGTTGGGGTTAGCAAGAAGGGCAAGATGATCCCTCGGGTGTGTTGAGGAGTCGGGAAGGGCTCGGGTTTATGTGCATGAGTGAGTCTCATCTCATTCCTTGACATGACATCTTAATTTCCAACATTAGAGGCATATTCTTGCTTGGAATGTTATGAAATTGTGGATTGTTAGCATGAGAACATTTCATATGCATTTAGGTTGAGGAGTAACCTATCTTGGAGATACTCTATTAAGCGTAGCTCACCCTTCGTGGGAAAATATTTCAGGTACGGGGTTCATACCAGTGGACGGCCCCCATTTCGAGCCTCAAGGATGAAAAAAGCCAATTTGGGGCTTTTATAGTTCATTTTGTAAAGTTTTTATGAAAATTTCATTTTGATGTGTAAATATGTGAAATTGTTTGTAATAAAACTAGCATGGATCATGTTTTATGTGAGAAACCTTACTAAACATGTGTTGGATAGTTATGAGAATGAATTGGAATTGGAAAAGGAAGGAATTGTAGAAAAACAGGCAAAACGTTCCGAAAGGTCGAACATACCTTTCGTAAGAACTTTTCTAATAGGCAAAAACCTTCTGATAGGTTAATGTAAATTCCTATCAAGAAGGCAAAACCTTCTGGAAGGTTTACAACAACCTTCCGGTAGGTTTATGTAAATTTTTCTTTAAGAAGGTCCAGAAGGCAAAACCTTCCTGTAAACCTTCTGGTAGGTTTATGTAAATTTTTTTTCTAGAGGATAAAACCTTTTGGAAGAAAATTTCCAGTGGGCAAAACCTTTTAGAAGGTTTTCCAAAAATCTGAAATTATTAAGAATGGTTTGCCATTCTTTTGGGCTATGTGTTCTTTTATTTAAATGATGTAAATGGACCATAATGGAGAATAAATTGAGGTATTTTGGACCTTGGTTGTGGTCAAGTGATAAAATGTACACGAATTGCACATGCGGGTTGCGATCCCGGCTAAAGGGAGGCTATTTATGCGATGTCGATTGTGCAATAATCACGGGTATTTCCGTAGTTTGATGAATTATCAACGGTTGATATAGGACCCTAGTTTTAGGGGCGTCACAATTTTATAAGAGAACACTAGTAGTGGAGGAATCCATGCATGCTGTATTTGATGAATCGGATCCTCTTAAAATCAAACACATTAATGATGATGATGAGATTTGATTTAACTTTCAAATTTGAGCAACTCAAGGAAAATGATTCTCAAAATAATAAACAAGAAGAGACTCCATTTCAAGAACTTCCCAAAGAATATAAAAGAGTGAACTATCATCCGATATAACAAATTATAGAAAATCAAACACATGGTGTCAAAACTAGATCAAGTCTTAGAAATATTTGCAATAATCTAGCATTCTTATCTCAATTTGAACCAAAGAATTTAAATGAAGCACTAAATTATGACTCTTGGTTAATTTCTATGCAAGAAGAATTGAATCAATTTGAAAGAAATAAAATATGGGAATTAGTTCTAAGACCTTGTGATTTGACTATTATTGGAACTAAGTGGGTATTTAGAAATAAATTAGATGAGGATATAAATATAACAAGGAATAAGGCTATATTAGTAGCTCAAGGATTTAATCAACAAGAAGAAATTGATTATGATGAAACATTTGCTCTGATAGCAAGATTAGAGGCAATAAGAATGTTTTTCGCCTATGCGTGTTATAAAAATTTAAAATTATATCAAATAGATGTTAAGAGTGCATTCTTAAATGAATATATAATGGAAGAAGTTTATGTAGAACAACCACCGGATTTGAAAATGATAAATATCCTAATCATGTGTACAAGCAAGCAAAAGCATTGTATGGGTTAAAACAAGCTACAAGAGCTTGGTATGAAAGAGCAAGCAAATTTTTACTTAGTAAATGATTTAAAATGGGAAAAGTAGATACTATTGTAAGAATTCGAATTAAAATTAAATAAGTATAATATTATCTTAAGAGTTATGATAATACGAATAAAATGATGGTAGAAACTTAGAATAATAGTTAAAATATTGATTTTGAAGTTTAAGTTTCAAGCGTATTTAACTTTCAAAATAAATTGAGTTTTGGAGGTGTTTAAGGTTGATAAGGGTAACTAAATAAAAAAAATAATTTTTTTAGGTCAAAATAATATTATCATTGAACTTGGGAGATCCAAAAAACTTAGAATAGTCGTTTAGCATATATAGCGGTTCGAAAAAATAAAATAGTAATTTTAGTGTTTCGAGTGTAAATTTACTTTAGTTTTGAGATAAATCATAAAAATAAATGTTTTTAGGTTAAAATAACATTAAAAATGAATCCGGAATGTCGAAAAACCTTAGGGTAGTCATATGGATCAAATTTGAGATTTTTAGTGGCAAAACCGTAATTTTAGAAAACATTCAAATTTCAGCGCATGAACAGTAACTTTCGGGATTGCTTGTTTAAAACACAGATTTCAGCCCATTTTGTTCCATTTTTTCATTCCACTCTCACCCCAAACCTCTTAGAACCCTAGAAGAAGATAAAGGGAAAAAGAAAAGGGAAGAAGAAAGTCTCTAAAGCTTGGATTTTGCTTGGAATTCTTGATTTTTTGGTAGGGGTTTCTTCTCACTCTTGTACACTAAGATTAGGGCTTATACATATATATGTTTTGACTCTAAATTTTTGATATATGTTATGAAATCATGGTTTCTTTATGTCCTTGCAAATCCTATCATGTTATGAATGAAGTTATGGTTTGATAGATATGAAATCCTTGTTGCAATCTCAAAACCCTTGTTTCTTTCAAGAAATAGAGATTTTTCTTCTTGATATTCCTTGTTCTTGATTTTCAAAACTCTAGTCCTTCGCTTGAACAATAAAAATATATGTTTGATGATCTCTTGCATATTTTCCTTGAATTTTTTTCGTTGGAAAAATACCTATAGAATTGGGGTTTTTTTGATTTACTTGTGATTTGAGAAATTGGTTGGTATTGTATCTCATGTGTGGATGTTTGGATGACCATGGGTGGTCGTTGACCGGGTATCATAGAGTTGGTAGATGCATTTTTTACTCCGTGCGGATTTGAATTTTTTCTACCACTCGTAGTGGGGTTGGTGCCTTGCAAGGACCAAACTACTATTCGCTCACAGGTATCAAGGCTAAGGGTTAGTATACTATTCCTGGGTTGGATTCATCATTTCCAATGTGTTGGAATGTGTCCTTCCTAAAGTTATATATCTTTGAGAGGATTTGGGTGTGTGTGTGTGGGCCAGGATATTCTCGATGTGTCTAATTAAGCGATGTCTTACATCATACCTAAGATACATTGTGGGCTATTTTTTATCGTGAAAATGGTTGGTTATGGTTTATTGTGGAAAGGAGTTTATTGTGGACATGGTTATTGTGGAAATGGTAATTCATTGGAATTGTTATTTTTTAGAATTGACTTTACTTTTCATTTAATTATTGTTATTGTGTAAATTTGAGATCCATTGAAATGTTTTTGTTTTCCTTCAAAAGCTATTTATAAAATGAGACTGACTATTTTATATGCTTTCGAAACCTTGTTCAAGTTTGGGATAAATTTCCTACAGAGCTTAGTGCTCACCTCCTACAAACAATATCTTTTTCAGATTATGGTCTAGAGGAGGAGTTTGGAGTTGATGAGCTTGTATATTGGGAAGCTCCAATACATGGGAATGTGAATCCCGAGGAGAATGTTTATGTGACGCCCCTAAAATCGGGGGTCCTTTAACAACTGTTGACCATCCGTCAACCCGCATAAATACCCGCTATAACTCACACGTGAGATCCGTTTGCATTTTACTCTTTAATCCAACCGTGGTCCAAGGTACCACATTTCATTCTCCATTATTGTCCATTTACATCATAGAAACTAAAGGATACATAGCCCAAAGACCTGGTAAAACAATTTTAAAATTTTCAAAATTTTGGAAAGAGTACCAGTACTACATATCAGTATGGTGAACCTACAGGAGAATCCGTACCTGTACTCTATATTGGTACGCTTTGCTCTCTGGACCAGGCTATACCAGTACACTGTGCCAGTACTCTTTGCCCAGTTTTGTCTATTTCACCTTCTTTCAATTTCTCATCCATTCAAAATCATTCCAACACCATGTAAAATATGTATGGTGATGTTTATCACATAAAACTTGATATGTACAAGTTCTATTACAATCCATTTACATAATTAAATGCTCAAAACATAATTTTTACAAAGATTACACAAAAATGTGCTACAAAAGCTACAAGTCAACTTTTCTTCATCTTTAAGGCCCCGAATGAGAGTCCTCCGCCGGCATAAACCCCGCACCTGAAACGTGTTCCCATATAGGGTGAGCTACGCTCAATAGAGTATCCCCTCTAGAGGCTACTCTCCAACCTAAGTGCATATGAAATGTACACATGCAACGATCCACAATCTATAACATTCCAATCAAGAATTATGCATTCAATGTTGAGATCTTCCATGCCATGCTATGAAATGTAATGAGACTTACTCCCGCATTTAACTCAAGCCTTTCCTGGCACGTCAACACATACAATTGCCAATGTGCATAAAATCGAGCTCTTCTAGCTCCCGCCATTACATTACCCATTCAATGCTTATTTAAAATCTCTGGATCTTTATTGGGGTAGATATTTATGGACTTACACCAATGGCACCCAACTGACACGGAATTCATGGACTTTCACCAACGGTTCTCCGTACACCGATACACTTCATGGGCTCTTATACCAACGGAGTGCGTATCCAATCACCGGGTCTTTCAGCCGAGGGATAGTTTAGCACTTCTTACCACCCCCGACCCAATTTTCATGCGACCACGTGACTCCGCCGAATTTTCAATCCAACTTTCTCAAGCCACTTATCATCCACCTAGTAGGGTGTTTGACCAAACCATGCACATTCACCCACACTCATGTCTCATGGAGGTGGTTCCTCCGTGCAAATACAATATAGTACACCATTCAGTTTAGGGGAACGGTCCAAGTCAGGGGCCTCAAGCATGCGTACAAGATGATGAACAAGATTTTGCATTACAACCTATTCCCAAGAGGCGCCGAGAAGACTACTAACATTGAAAAACTTGCTCTTTGGGATGTAGTGATGATAGGGAAGGGTATGGATATAACACTCTTCTTTTGGGAGGTGATGAAAGAATTTGCTCAGGCAAGGAAGGAGAAGGCGAACCTCCCACTTGGAAACTTAGTCACCCAATTGTGCAACCATTTCAAGGTGAAGGGTTATGCCTCTGACAATTTGACTCCTTCCAAGGCTGGAGCCATAGGAAAGACTAACAGTAGCAAGAGGTCTGCCATGACTCAAGGCGAGCGTGCTAGGGTTTTGAGACTGAGGTTGTATGGTGCATGACCTTCCTATGTGGCGCTGTCTTTTCCTGGGCCATTTACTTATGCCCTTGTGAGAATAGTGCCTCAACGCTTGGATTCATTTGAGGAGACAATTTATGGGATCTATGAGATGATGACTAGACTTTTTTGCACACTTTCCCTGGTGAGCCAATTCGAAGTGGACCACCACATCTCGCTGCTGGACCCTCGAGCTCTGCCCCCCTCAACTTCCATATAAGGATGATGATGATGAAGAATATGAGTGATGAGGGTGGTGATGGTGATGTAGATGATGTTGACGGGGGTGATGAGTAGAAGAATCTTGTTTCTGTCCTTTTTTATTTTTGGGTTGTATAGTGTTATTTAGGGGACTATCAGCTTAACAAAAGAATCTTTAGGAATTGTTGGCCATTTTGTTCATTTGGCTTCTAGCTCATTGTACTCAACTTTTCAAAGTAATTAATGAAATGCCACAGTTTTTGTTCCACCTTTCCCAAGTTTATTTTGTTAATTGCACTGTGATTTTTATATTTTTGAAGGGTTAGTGAATTGCATTTGTAAATGGATTATTATAGTTTCATACCTATTGATTTAAAGCAAAATTTCCTAGGGACTAGCGAAGCTCAAGTTGGGGGGGTGTAATTTGCACAAAATATTGCTTTTCTTTTGTACATTTACACCCATTTTGTGTTGACAATAAGAGATATTGCAATGTTTTGAGCTATTACTAGAGTTTTGGTATGTTTGTAGAGAAAAGGGATTAAATGGTGCATGTAGGTCCCTAGCATGGTGCTTAAGGTCAATGGAGTTTAGGGTATGGTTTGACGATGGCTTGGGAGGTGAAAGAACCAAGACTTTAACAACACAAGTTAAAACCTACCGGTAGGTTTGTCATCAAACTACTGGTAGGTTTTGGCTATTGGAGTACTTTATGCCAGGAAACTACCAATAGTTTTTGCTCACTGGAGAAAAAACCTACCAGGTAGGTTTTGCTGAAAATGCCAGATTCTGCAACTCAAGCTCTGCCACTTTGAGGGTCCCACCCATAGGGCTCCCACTTGTTCCCTGATGCTCCTTACACATAGACATCCCTTCCTTCAACTTTACTTGGACTTTTGGTGGCTGGAACATTAATGAGGAGAGAGATAAGAGGAAAAGGCTGGGAGTGCAGGCTAGGCCTATGCTAGCCTGCCTAATCCCTTCCAATCAACCTCCTATGGATGAGAAGGTTGTCTAACACCTAGGGGGACCTCCATGGACGAATTTGCAAGCTTGATACAATATTATTCTGATTACATTGCATTGTAGAGGGATAAGCTCTAGGGAATAAGACAGTTTAGAAAGAGAAAGCTTAGATTTTTACATATCTTCAATCCATTTATCTTGTAATCATCTTGAATACCCTTGTAAGCTTCATTTATTGTTTTTAATGTCATTTATTTCTAGTACATATCATGTTTACTTGAGTATCTTAGATTCTAGCATTGATGTGTTTAAGTTTTTTTTATCTCAAAGCTCTTCAAGTGGGTATTAAATGCACTTTTATGTGTTTTCTTGCATTAAACTAAATCCCAATCTTCATTTATTTACAATGTCTCTTCATTATATTTGTGTCTTGGCTAATCCAATGAATAATTTCTCTTGATAATGCCAAATCAACCTTTTTTCATTCCTTTTCGCCGTGTACGATGATTTGGTTTGATTAGATTGAGTGTAGACATGGTTGTGAGTTCTTAATACACTGTAGACTTGTCACGGGGTATGCTTGAATCCTCACCTCCATTTTTGTCTAGGCATCATTAGAGGAAGGTCTTGAGTTGATTTGGCATTCCTATTTGAATGACCCCTTCGGATTAGCCAACACTTGTTTCCAATTTATTTTCATCAAGAACACAAATCAACAAACTCAAACATCAAAGATTTTTACACTTTTCACTTTTCGCCAAAATCACCTTTAAAACGATTCACCTCATTCCCTTAGGAGATGACATTGGAGTACAATTTTCAAGTAAAACACGACACTCAAAAGTCTCTCTGCGCATGGGGAGCACTTTTATTCACGCACACACACATTTCATTCTGCACACATATTTTCCCAATTCTTGCGTTGAACTCGAGTAAGAGTGACACTCACCCACACACACAAGCCATATATACATTTGAGGGTGATGTGCGGAGACTAAGGAATACGACAATGGAAACCATCAAGCAAGGAGAGGCACAACCTACTAGTAATAAGATTTTTGGAGGAGGAAATGGCTTGTTTGGTTATGCTATGTGTTACATTTTATGCCTACTAAGTGTTTGATTAAATGATTAGAAATTCATGTTTTTTGGATTGAAATAACATATGACATGCTTGGGAATGTTTGTGGAAAATGAACATGTTTATTATATATTTTATGATACGATGACCATGATGACATAAATTGCAATTACACATTTTAATTACATATGCATGGGTAGCATTGCATTCAAGGTAATCCAACATGAAAATGTGTGTGTGTGCACATTTTTAGTCAAACACCGTTATTGGTGGGTTAATATGTGGGCTCATAAAATGTTGGATCTAGTTCTAGCTAAGTTGAATGCGTTTGAATTGAAACATGTGTCAACAATAGCAAGAAGGGCTAGATTCTATCTCGGGTGCAAGACCAGATAACTTAGGATACACACTTCCATTGGTATTGTGACCATAAAATGTTTCAATGTACACGAAACCATTGTGGAAGTGCATAAATACCTCCCCTAAGAAACAAACAGGTTTTTATAAAATATTCATTGGATGTCTAACATCAATGGCGGGTTCTTCGAATGCCTAGATGCATGCGCATGAAATAGCATGTGTTATGAGAGCTTTTGGGCCTCGATTTACATTCCTTGCGTGAGTTCTCATCTCATAGCATGCCATGGAATTGTAGCATTAATTTATAAAATTTATATATTTGAATGGATACTTTATATGATAATTGGCATGTGACATTTCATATGCATATGGGTTAGCAAGTGATCATCATAGGAGATACCCTTTTAAGCATGGCTAAACATTTACGGGAATATTTTTTAGGTGTTGGATAAGCTTCCATTGACGGCTCTCACTGGGGTCCGTATTGATGAAAGAGGTGGGGTATGACTCTTGGGTTATATTTTGTAGTCCTTTGTATATATTTACATTTGGCCTTATATAATTTAAGCAGGATTACACAGGTTGTGTGTTAGGTAGACCTCCCTGTACAAGGGAGACTTAAGTTATGGGGGTGGGTCGGATTAGACCATATCCAATCGACTGGATCTGTGGAATCTGAATGGATCAGATCTAATCGGATCTGTTCATAGCTTTAAGTTCAGGTGATGTACTGCTACCAGACCAAAAAGGAGGGGGACAACGAACCTCTTGCCAAGAGACCAAGGTTGCTTGTTCACTCTCAGCTACCTGAATTTTGTTTAATTTATAGAGCCCAGTGAATGGGGTATTACTACGTGCTATCAGGTTAAGCAGTGTCACGACTTATTCTAGAGGTTGAAGGATGATGAACGAGTTAATCGGGACCCCTAAGAATTGGGGCGTCGTAGCTTGGTATTAGAGCATAGGCATTAGTTATTTTCTGTGCCTTGTGGGAAGTAAGTTTATCATCTTCTATTGTAAGCATAAAAAGGTTTATAGTTGGTGGTGCAATTTAGTCTCTAATAATCATCATAACTTGGTATAAAAGCCTAGGCTTTAGATCTTACCGGGGTATCATGGAAAATGAGTATATCATTTTTCATTACGGAAGATTGGGTTAGATCATTACATTCATATACATTGCTTTTTTTTTTGGTTATATGTTAAGCATATGAATATAATATGCTCAAACTTGAGGAATGTGAAAAAACCTAAGTGGACTTATAGCCTTAGGATTGGAAAAAGGAAGAAAGAAGAAACTAAAGTAAAGGGCAAAGAAGGGGCCTATGTTCAAATGCTACCCATATTTAAATGTTACTTGTTCCTCATAATTCTGTAGAAACTTAAAAAATATGTAGGGATCGAGATATCGGGACTTCAACACATTTGGATGCCATCCCACATGATTAACCTTAATCAATATATAAATTATAACAGTTAATAAAGTCAAATTAGTGTGATAGAATAACTAAATACTATTAAGTAGAGATAAGTATGGTTTGTGTGTAACTAGGGTTTGATGTGTTATGTTTAAAATGTTTCAAGTTTAATGCATAATTACTACACAATATAAGGAGCAATGTATACAAGCATCAAAGAACAAAGGCCAAAGTGTAATTTTGACACAAGAGGAGTCAACATACAAAGCAAGTGGGAAATTCCAACAAAGCTCCACCGTCTAAATGGTAGTGGTGGCGTCTGGATGGTCACTGTTGATGGCTGAACTTGATCTGCCAGCTCCTGCTTCCTCCCCTTTATAAATAGCCATGCCCTCCTTCATTACTCAACAGCCCAGAACCAAGAGAAAACCAAGAGAGAAAAGAGAAAAGAAAAAGAAAAAAGAAAAGTTGCAAAAATGATCTGGTCTGTGATGCACTTCGGATAGTTAAATTGTCGTCACCTTTTTGTTATAACTGATAATAAAGGTGATTGTATTTCAGTTATTCCTTGTGAAAGACATTTTAGATTTTGTATTTTAATTTTAGTTACAATGAAAACTACCTACACTCCTTGCTTGTCTGTAGCAATGAGGGGTGAGTAGTTCCTTATATCCTCCAGTGAGAGGTAAACATATGTATAATACTGGTTAAATTATGGAAATGTTGATATTTTATATATTTATGTATTAATGTATTATATGCTTCATGCATGGTACAGTGATGTACTTCCTTTTGGTGCTGTGCCTGGAAGTATGTCATCAGTGCATCATTAACCTGCCAATAAAATAACCACGACATTCCTATCGGTATGACTTGTCCTCCACCAGAACGTTGAGGATGTTAATTGCTGCATGGTACACAACCTAAGTGATCCTCATGAATGGCTTGTCCTTGTAGGTTATTAGGGTTTCACTTATAGCTATCTATCTATCTATCTGTATATATATATATATATATATATATATATATATATATATAACACTATCAGATGAATGACCTAAGTGATCCTCATGAATGACTTGTCCTTATGGATTACTTAGATCATTTAACTGGTAGAAATGATAATATTATCAGTCTAACAATCACGACATTCGTATCGGCATGGTTGATCCTCCACCGGAACGCTAATGATGTTTAATTGGTATGTATATATGACAGATAGAGTCAAATGAATAATTCAAGTATTCCTCATGAATGGCATGACCTTCTAGTTTGCTTGGATTAGTCAATTGACATATCTATAACCAGCTAACCTAAGAAGTTGCTGTGTTATAAATAATACCACCAGTTGACCTAAGAAGTGGCTATGTTATGGTTTATTATGTACGACCTACTACTATGAAGTCAAATGAATAATTCAAGTATTTCTCATGAATGGCTTGTCCTTATGGTTTGCTTGGATTAATCAATTGTCATGCATACCACCAGCTAACCCAATAAGTTGTTGTCTGATGGTTTATATACATCAGACCTACCAGTTAACTTGCCAGTAACATGGGAGTTATTTGCTACAATGTAGCATTTCTAGTATTTAACCAATATAACGCATATGGGATCCTTGAACTAAATGATACTTTTATTACTATGTTACTCTATCTGCACATAAATGTTTACTTGGATTAGTTATCAATCTAAGCTCATATCACAAGCTATCGCATGCTATCCTATTCAAATTACCAACTTAACTATTTTATTTCGTTTCCAAATTATTAAAACTCTTCATGGGATCGATACTTGGATTTTTTACTTGGGTGTATTAAAACTACAATTTTACCACTTATACTTGGGTGTATAATATTTATCCGATCACTAAAAAGTGCGAATCGAGTTTTTGGCACCGTAGCTAGGGAGTTACAGTAATTTGAAATTAAATTACATAGAAAAGTTGTTTATTTGTATTATATGTATATAAAGTGTGTTTTCTTTTTAAATAGTTTATGTCTGTTCATTCATCCGTAGGATCTGTAAATCAATCATCTCCTTCGTCTTCATCTACGCAAGAATCATTTGAACTACGTATGGCTAGAAACGTACCTAAGGAAGAACAACCTAGAGAACAAGAAGTAGTTCAACACATTCGACCATTAAGAGAATATCTACACCCTACATGAACTAATGTCCCGTCATGCCTTACTTTTCCAACAAATACTCCAAATCTTAATATTAAGCTAGGAACAATACAATTATTACCACAGTTCCATGGTCTAGAAACTGAAAAAACCTTATGTTCATATGATAGAATTTGAAGAAGTATGTGGAACATTGCAAGATAATTCTGAAATGGTTCGACTAAAACTATTTTCTTTTTCTTTAAAAGAGAAAGCAAAACAATGGCTTAGCTCTTTAAGAGCCAATTCAATCACAAACTAGCAAGCTTTACAAGCTGAGTTCTTTAAAAAGTTTTTTCTTGTACATCATACTAATACATTAAGACGTCAAATAATGAATTTTTCTGTAAAAGAAGGTGAAACTTTTTATTAATTTTGGGAAAGATTTAAAAGTCTTCTCCAAGCTTGTCCATATCACGCATTTGAAAACTGGACCTTAGTTGGTTTTTTCTAAGATGCTCTTTCACCTGCAATGCGATAATTTGTTGAAATGATGGCGCAGGGGGAATTTATGAGTAAAAATCTTGAAGAAGCATTTCAATTTTTTGATATTATTTCTGAGAGTTCCCAAATGTGGGACTCAACTTCTTCAAACATAATAGAAATTAAGCCATCTACATTCAAAAGAGGAAAATATGTGTTAAAAGAAGATGATGATTTAAGAGCAAAAATGACAATTTTATCTCGAAAACTAGAAGCTTTAGAGATGAAAAAAAAACAAGTATCTATTTTATCAACTACTGATTAAATATGTGAAATTTGTGTGTTGTCAGGACTTCCTGTAGTAGAGTGTCAAACTATACCTGCATTTAAAGAAATGTTAATTGAACAATTTAATGTTGTTCCAACTTATAATAATAAGCCTTATTTAAATTCATATTCTGAAACTTACAACCCATGATGGAGAAATCATCCGAATTTTAGTTGGAGAAATATACAATCCACAAATCAAACACAAGGTTCACCACAACCACAAAATCAACAAAGTTATCAGTAATATCAACCCCCACAAAGAACTCTGGAAGATACTATGAATCAATTTATTCAAAGTCAAATGAATTTTAACACTCAAACAACTCAAGCTTTTAATTATTTTAAAACTCAAACATCACAGAGTATTGAAGATATTAAAAGTCATCTAGTTAAGTTGACTCAGTCTCTCAGCATGCCAGAAAAGGGCAAGTTTCCATCTCAACCTAAACCTCCACAAAGTCAGAGTGAAGCTAATGCTGTGTCTTTTGAAGCCTCTCAAGCAATCACAATATTAAGAAGTGGTAAAATAACTAACAGAACTATTAACCTAAAATTTCAAAGAAAATACGGAAAGAAATTCTGGTTAATGAACCACTTGAATTTGAACCTTTGGTCAAAAAGCAATCAGAAATACAAAATAAAAAACATCAACGGGTAGTCCTATAGTCTCATGCATCATTGAAAATTTCCAAATCAAAGAAGCTCTGCTAGATCTTGGATGTAGTTGTAATTTAATGTCATATTCAATCTATACACAATTAGGATTAAGTGAACTAAAACCTTCCAATATCACAATACAATTAGCAAACCGATCAATAAAAATTCTACGAGGAACTGTGGGAGATGTTATTGTCCAAGTTGATCAATTCTATTTTCCAATAGATTTTATTGTTATAGGCACAGAACCAATTTATTATGAATCTGCATATATACCATTGATTCTAGGTCGACCGTTCCTAGCTACATCAAATACTTTGATTAATTGTATAAATGGAATCATGAAACTTTCATTTCAAAATATGACCTTGGAACTAAATGTTTTTAATAGTGCTAAAAAACCTAGAGAAGAATATGAAGTACATGAAATAAATTGTGTTGAAATATTAACCCATAAGTTTTCTGAAAAGATTTTTCTGGAAAAATATTTATACACAAGAAAATCTGTATCTGAAGATAAATCAGAAAATCTAGGACATCCAGAATGTGAAAATAAGTTGTCTAAATCTGTAGAATCCAATGTTAAAAACTTTAAACCCGATTTAAAACCACTTTCGATTAATATGAAATATGTTTTTCTGGAAAAAAAAAATTAAATTCATCCTATAATCAAATCATCAAAATTATCTGAAAGTCAAGAAAAATAATTAACAAGAGTATTAAAAAATCATCAAAGTGTTCTTGGATGGGCAATATCTGATATAAAAGGTATAAGCCCACTGTTGTGTACTCATTGTATATATTTAGAAGAAAATGCTAAACCATCATATATGTGTAGAAATCTATAAAAAGTCCTCATTTGATGTGAAGAAACTAACCTTATTTTAAACTGGGAAAAAATATCATTTCATGGTTACACAAGGTATTGTTTTAGGCCATATAGTATCTAAAAAAGGAATTGAAGTTGATAAATCAAAAATTGATTTGATAGCTAACCTGCCTTCATAAAAAATAGTAAAAGATATTCGCTCATTTCTAGGTCATGCAGGATTTTACAGAAGATTTATAAAAAATTTTAGTTTAATAGCCAATCCTATATGTAATTTGTTATGTCAAGATACACTCTTTGAATGGAATGAAGCATGTCAAGTAGCTTTTGATAAATTAAAAAATATGCTTATTTCTGCACCTATCATGCAACCTCCTGACTGGTCGTTACCTTTTGAAATAATGTATGATGGAAATGATTATGCGATAGGAGCTGTAATAGGGCAAAGAAAAGAGAAAAAATCGTATGTTATATACTATGTGAGTAAAACTCTAAATGATACACAAATGAGCTATTCAAGCACAGAGAAAGAACTAATTGATGTTGTATTTGCATTAGATAAATTCTGTTCATATCTGGTTGGATCCTCAATTGTTATATTTACTGATCATGCAGCTTTAAAATACTTACTTATTAAAAAAGATGCTAAACCATGTCTTCTACGTTGCATATTATTACTACAAGCATTTGATTTAATCATCAAAGATAAGAAACGAGTAGAAAATGTGGTAGCTGATCACTTGTCAAGATTAAACTATCAAATAAAGAAAGAACCAACTCCGATTAGAGAAACCTTTCCAGATGAACAATTGTTAGCAGTAACATAATTACCATGGTATGTATATATAGCTAATTATCAAGCTACTGATACTATTCCATCTACTTATACATGGTCTAATGGGAATAAGTTTTTAAGTGAGGTACGTAACTTTTTATGGGAAGATCCTTATTTGTTAGGTGTTGTGTACTTAATCATGAAATAGGTCAGGTAATTCAGTTTTGTCACTCCGAAGCTTGTGAAGGTCATTTTGTTTCAAAGAAAACCGTTGCTAAAATTTTGCAGTGTGGATTTTACTGGCCAACTATTTTTAAAGAGGTTCATATCTTTTGTTTAAATTGTGACAGGTGCCAAAAAATTAGAAATATTTCAAAAAGAAATATGATGCCTTTACACCCTATTTTAACTATTGAAATTTTTTATTGTTGGGGCATTGATTAACCTTAATTAAGACATAATTTAATAGGTAAATTGTGTTAGTTGAATAAAGTTAAACTAGTCAAAATAAATCAAATTAGAATTAGTGTGTGAATAAAGGCTAATGCATTAATTGCTATTCTTTTCAAGATTTTGTGCGTCAAAGCTACAAACTACTGGGGAGCCAATTGCATTAAAGCTACAAACTATTGTGGTGTCAATTATCAAAGCTCAAAACAAAGCAGGATCAAAGAATTCAAAGTCACCTAACAAGATTTTCAAGTCCACCTAACAAGATTCGAAGTCCACCTAACAAGATTCAAAGTCCACCTAACAAGACTCTTCAACTCCACCTAACAAGATTCAAGGCCACCTAACAAGACTTTCACCCTCCCTTTGTTGCCTATAAATACCACCCCTTAGGACATGTAAACCATTCATCTTTTGGTAGTGGAAAACCCTCCAAAAGTATTATTGCTTTCCTTATTGGTTATAGCTTTCTTTAAGTATTGTTTTCTTTTATTGTATTCTTGCTTCCTTTTAATTTATTGCTTTCTTTTACTTTAAGTATTGCTTTCTTTTATTGTGTTATTGCTTTTTTACTTCCATTG
Organism: Ilex paraguariensis; assembly: GCA_963454935.2. Taxonomy (NCBI): domain Eukaryota; kingdom Viridiplantae; phylum Streptophyta; class Magnoliopsida; order Aquifoliales; family Aquifoliaceae; genus Ilex; species Ilex paraguariensis. The sequence goes on from CAUOFW020007502.1 coordinate 433,326, forward strand.
CTTGAGCTTCCTTCTTCCCTTAGAGGAGTGAAACTCTTCCACTTTTCTAGAGCTTTACCAAAGCCGTGAAGGGTGGAACGTGATTCACTCATTCTTTGTCGAAGATCGGCTCCTTGTGTAAAATGTGTTACCTTGTAACTTTTCTACTTGGTGGGATGAGCATCACTCACTTTTCTAGTTTTAACAAAGCCATGAAGAATGAGTAGTTTCTCATCCAATCTTTAGTAAGAGGTGGTTATCCGAAAGTTAAATTTATGCAATTCGTTTATGCTTAGCTTTAGTCTTTATTTTTTCATAATGTCTTCTCATCATATTGTTGTCTTTATTTTAAGCATGAATAGCTAAATCTCTTAGTTGGCAAAACCAAGAGGAACCTCCACTTGGGTATACCATTTCAACTCATTCTCCTCCCCTCTTGCAGAGTTCAGTGGTTCAGTTTGACTGGGTTAAGGGTGGATGACTTGGTGAGTCTTTGATATTCCGTAGGCCTAGTCACGATTTATGCTTAGATACTCACCAATCTTACCCCTAGCTTCCCACGAATCAATCGTTCATTCATGCTCTATTGGAGGAGGGTTTCGAGTTGAGACGGTATTCCTATTGGAGTGACCTCTTGGATTTGCCAACATTTGTTTCTCATTTTACTAGCATCAAAACAACTTCACCAAACAACTTCCAACAATCAAAGATTTTACACTTTCTTTCTCCCAAAATCACCTTCCCCTCGGTTTACTTCCTTCCCCGTGGAAACGACCTTGGAATACCACCAAGTAAAACACGATCCGCGAAAGTCTCCTTGCGCTTGGGGAGCACTATTTTGTTCACACACTCACATTTGAAATCTCATTCATCCACCATTCTGTTGCCCTTTCTTTTGACATCATCCCTAGGAGAGTGACACTCCCCTTTATTCATATACTATACATGCTAAAAGGTGATGTTTATAGGTTAGGAAACAACAAGGAAATTTGTCAAGCATTTTTGGCGCCGTTGCCGGGGAAGGCAAGTGTCAAACCAAGAAGGTGATTTTCGGACGACGGAGGTAAGTCCCATGCTCTTCATTATGGGCTGAGGTACGTTGTTCCATGTACATAATCTTGTTTGTGTATAACTTTGGTTGTATATATTTTGTTTTATGTGGAGGCGGAACGACTGAAACCGACTTGTTAGACAAAATTTGGCCCCTACCATGAATATTGACCAAGAACAACCTGAGGATACGGGTGACAATTTTGACAATATAGGTGCAAATCCAAATGTCCAAAGGGGAGCAAATCCAAATGTCCAAAGGGGTGGGGGACCACAAGAACCCCAAATACCCAATCCGAGAATGAATTTTCCCCCTCCCGTGAATGAGGGGAATAATTTTCAAATGGATCCCCCGGTGAGGTCAATGAGAGATTTCCTACAACCAACACGAAGCACCACACCATCATGCATCCTCCTTCCGGTCCAAGCTCATCTTTTCATAGTTAAGCCAGGGATGTTGCAACTAATTCCCACGTTCAACGGATTTGAAACTCAGAGCCCCTATTCACACATAAGGGATTTTGAGGAAATGGTTGCAACCTTCCTCCCCAATCATGGGATGGAAGAGATAGCTAGAATGAAATTGTTTCCCTTTTCCCTAAAAGACAAGGCAAAAACGTGGCTTATTTCCTTAAGGCCTCGAACCATCACATCGTGGAGCCAAATGATTTCTGAGTTTTTGAACAAATTCTTTCCGGTGCATAAAACCACTGCCCTAAAAAAGCAAATTCAAAACTTTTCAGAAAAGCCCAATGAGCAATTCTATCAATGTTGGGAGAGGTACAAGGAATTGCTACAATCCCTTCCACATCATGGCTTTGAACCATGGCAATTGGTGAGTTTCTTTTATGAAGGAATCACACCGGGCCATCGACAGTTCATTGACATGATGTGTAATGGGGAGTTTTTGAACAAAGACCCTGATGAGGCCTTAGATTACTTTGATACATTGGCACAAAATGCACAATCATGGGACATTACAGATCCCACTGATGTACGAAGGTCTTCTCCTCAAAAGGCTGGCGAAACTTAAGGGGGAGGGATTTATGATTTAAGAGACCGGGAAGACTTGTTTTCAAAAATTGCTAAATTGTCAAGGAAAGTTGAGAGTCTTGAAGTCAATAAGAGACACGAGGTGTCTAATGTGTCACGAACTGAGGAGGGTTGTTCAATTTGCGAATGTATGGAGCATTCCCTATCGAATTTCCCAAATATTCCGACCCTTAAAGAAGCGTACCATGAACAAGTCCATGCATTCAACCAAACGAGGCAATCATTTTCTCGCAATTCCAATACTTACTATTCGGATTGAAGTAATCACCTAAATTTTGGTTGGAGAAATGAAAACCCCATTCCTCATGGTTCAAGTGCATATGCATCTCCCATGCCTCCCAAGCAAAACCAATACCATGGCCAAGGGCAAGCATCTAGCTCTCAATACCCCCGGACCAATCCACAAGGGTATTTGTCAAACCCNGAATACCCCCGGACCAATCCACATACCAACCTCCTCACAAAAGGAATTTGGAGGATATGGTCCTTTCCTTCATTCAAAGCCAAACTGCCATTAATAAACAAAATGCCACAACCATCAATGATGTAAGAGCCCAACTCACAAAGTTGACAAACTCCATAGGGGCATCTCAACAAGAAAAGGGGAAGTTCCCCGCTCAACCACAAGAGAACCCTAGGGGTCAACACCTTGTTGAGTCATCGGAACCTTCGAAAGAGAGTTGCGAGCAACTCAAAGCTGTCACCACCCTCCGCAGTGGCAAAGAAATTGACAAAACCATTTTGCCAATGGTCTCACCCAAGACCACATTGCCAAAAGAAAAAGATCTCTTGGGTGACGCCGACAAGAGTGAGGTGCGTGAAGAGAAAGAAAGAGAGGTTGTTGAGAAAGGAAAATTAATTGATGATTGTGTGTTTATTCCTCCCTTGCCTGCCCCTTTCCCAAGTCGTTTGAAGCCACCTGTCAAGGTGGCTAATTATGCTGATATTTTGGAAATGTTTAAGCAGGTGAAGATTAACATTCCACTCCTCGACGCCATCAAGCAAATTCCATCATGTGCTAAGATTTTGAAGGACTTATGCACGGTGAAGAGAAAACTGAATGTCCACAAGAAAGCATTCCTCACCGAGCAAGTGAGCTCAATTTTGAGGACTAACACTCCTCCCAAATTCAAAGACCCCGGTTGTCCAACCATAGCCATCACCATTGGAAATTATCGAGTGGAGCAAGCACTCCTCGATTTGGGGGCAAGTGTGAATCTTTTTCCCTACTCAGTGTACCAACAGCTACGGCTAGAGGAGTTTAAGCCCACCTCAATCACACTTCAATTGGCAGATCATAGTATTAGTACACCAAGGGGAGTAGTTGAGGATGTCTTAGTTCAAATTGATAAATTTTACTTCCCTGTCTATTTCATTGTGCTTGATACACATCCTGTTGCAAACCTTAGCTCCCAAATTCTNAAGGGGAAGTTCCCCACTCAACCACAAGAGAAACCCTAGGGGTCAACACCTTGTTGAGTCATCGGAACCTTCGAAAAAAAGTTGTGAGCAACTCAAAGCTGTCACCACCCTCCGTAGTGGCAAAGAAATTGACAAAACCATTTTGCCAACGGTCTCACCCAAGACCACATTGCCAAAAGAAAAAGATCTCTTGGGTGACGCCGACAAGAGTGAGGTGCGTGAAGAGAAAGAAAGAGAGGTTGTTGAGAAAGGAAAATTAATTGATGATTGTGTGTTTATTCCTCCCTTGCCTGCCCCTTTCCCAAGTCGTTTGAAGCCACCTGTCAAGGTGGCTAATTATGCTGATATTTTGGAAATATTTAAGCAGGTGAAGATTAACATTCCACTCCTCGACGCCATCAAGCAAATTCCATCATGTGCTAAGATTTTGAAGGACTTATGCACGGTGAAGAGAAAACTGAATGTCCACAAGAAAGCATTCCTCACCGAGCAAGTGAGCTCAATTTTGAGGACTAACACTCCTCCCAAATTCAAAGACCCCGGTTGTCCAACCATAGCCATCACCATTGGAAATTATCGAGTGGAGCAAGCACTCCTCGATTTGGGGGCAAGTGTGAATCTTCTTCCCTACTCGGTGTACCAACAGCTGCAGCTGGAAGAGTTGAAGCCCACCTCAATCACACTTCAATTGGCGGATCGTAGTATCCGTACACCAAGGGGAGTAGTTGAGGATGTCTTAGTTCAAATTGATAAATTTTACTTCCCTGTCGATTTCATTGTGCTTGATACACATCCTCCTGTTGCAAACCTTAGCTCCCAAATTCTCGTAATACTTGGAAGACCCTTCCTTGCTACATCTAATGCCGTGATAAATT